>BMAC01001466.1:6116-66999 GCA_014905375.1 Phtheirospermum japonicum
ACCTAGGGACTCATCTTGACCATTAGATTGGATAATCTTGATAGTTGAGATCATGACATGTCAGCATGGTAATAATGTAAAAAAATGCATTAATTAATTAAAAATGGTATTTTGGACATATATCAACATGACCATTAGATTGGATAATCTTGATGGTTGAGATCATGACATGTCAGCATGGTAATAATGTAAAAAAATGCATTAATTAATTAAAAATGGTATTTTGGACATATATCAACGTTTACAAAGAGCACTACATCGTTTACAAAGAGCACTAAATTGTTCTTTGGAAAGCACAATAGATTAAAAAAAAAACACTACGATTGTATACAAAAAGCATCATGTAAAAAAATGCATTAATTAATTAAAAATGGTATTTTGGACATATATCAACGTTTACAAAGAGCACTACATCGTTTACAAAGAGCACTACATTGTTCTTTGGAAAGCACAATAGATTAAGAAAAAAAACACCACGATTGTATACAAAAAGTATCGCAAATTTCGTCTATAAACTGCAAATTCAAAAATTTGAAATGAAACTCAAATCTTCAACAAACCATAACTTTTTCAAATTTTATTCGTTTTGAATGAAATATATATCAAATTAATCACATTCTCAAGATTTACAATTTAAGATACATATTGCATGTTTTAAAACGTAAAAAATATATATATATACTCCCTCCGTCCCAAAATTATGGTCCTGCGGTTGGTTTCACACAGATTAAGAAATGAGTAGTTTATATAGTTAAGTCATTAATTTAGTTAGTATTTTTCAATTATACCCTTCTTGAATTTATTAATATCAATTATTAATTATAAAAATCAGTGTTGAAATTAGTATATTTGTTATTGAAATAGTAAGATTTTGCATTGTAATCATTAATTCTCAATTTACGAGGTAGAAAATTAGTATTTCAAGAATATTAATTAAGGGTATGTGTGGAAATGAAAAATTAATGATATGTTAAATATGGTAACTGGACTATCTTTGTGGGACGGACGAAAATGGAATACTGGACTATCTTTGTAGGTCGGAGGGAGTAATTAAATTAAAAAAAACTGGACTGATTTTAGCGGGACATATAATTGCACGGTGCAATATTAAATTTAAAGCCAGTAATCCAATTCGTCTCCCTTATGTTTTGTAGCAAGTATTTCATTAAAAAGTAAAATAGGGTGTTGTTAAATGGAATGCCTCGGGCAACCAAAGGTGCAAAATCGATTTTCTATTCATCTCATGGGATTTCAGTTTTTAGAATTTTTAATTATTTTAATACTTATTTTTTCGTTTTTAAGGATTTTTTAAATTTTTGATCTTATGACATGGTTTTAGAGGACTTGGTAAATAAAAGAAGGATAACCCAGAGGTTGACTAAGTCACATGCCAGCAAGTCCAGAATAGTACTAAAACTTAATCTGGATCTAAATGTAAAGATTGGCATACATAATCCGAACTAATTGATATTTACACGGTCGATATATAACTCATGCTGACTTTATTGAACAAATTTTAAAAGCCTTCACGAAAAATCCAAGAGAATAAAGACCTGATTTTTGTTCATTATTATGATAATAATAAGAAAAAGAATAGTGATTCACCCAAATTGATCCATCACTTCTGAACGAAAAACAACCAAGGCATAAATAAGTGACAATTTCACCAAAACATTATTAGTTCATTAGGTTCGAAATTCGCTGTAAAGATTTATTCTTCCTCTTCAATTCTCGAAATTACATTATTATTCTACTTTCTATTTCCATTATTTTCTTCTCCTCCGCCCTTTCGAACAACGAGGTGGATATAGAAGCATGTCACGAAGAAATTACAGCACGATACGAACTCGGACACGGAAACAGCAAATTTTGAGAAACTGGCTTACAGACGAGACTTTGCTGGATTCGCAGTTAAACTCTACAAAGACAAAATAAAATAAAATATTATCAAAAATAACAATTTCCACGTAAAACAACGATGTAAGATGTAACGGCACGGAACAAGGGAGCATATGATATTATTATGGCCCTAAGAAAGATTGCATTGGCGTTAGGTATAACTACACACACTACTTTCAAATTTTAGTTTAATTATCAAGGGGGAAAAACAATCATTTTTAAAAATTAGAAATACCCGATTACTCCGTTATTACTTTGCAGTTTACAAATTAAACCAATAAAGAGGGGTAAATTCATGTTACAACTACAAACTTTAAAGGGTATTTGAAATATCTGAGGGGGAGTATTTGTAATTTCAAAGGATAATTGGACTATTTTCAAAAGTCAATTACAAAAGGCCTTGGGGTTTAAATGTATATTGCTTATGAAGGGGGTAAATGTCAAACAAAACAAAATCTCGGGTATTTTTGTAATTTTAAAAGTTAGCTGGGTTTTTGTGTAAATGGAACGAACCTTGAGGGTGCTTTTTATAATTAACCCTTTTTTTTAAATTAGGCTAACCCTCAAAGGTAGTTTTGGTATTTTTTTTTTCCTTGGTAATCGTTAGCTTATGTGCACAAAAACATAACCGAATTCAAGAAAACTCACCAGGGGAGCACCCTTTGCAGCTCGTTCAGCCAAATAAGAGCAGGGCTTGAAAAACCCTCCGTACGAATTCGACCACTCTTCCAATCTCGAGCATATGTATTTCGACCCAAGAGAATCAGCCCAAAACATGATCCCGCCCCTAGTCAACGTATAAAACATTACATAAGAACAATGTTGCTAATTAAGTGTTTCAAGGAATTTTGTCCCAAATCCAAAAGTTGAACGAACCTATAAGGAGGGAACCCCATGCCCATGACAGCAGATACATCAAGATCGGCTGCTTTTACGGCAATGCCTTCAGCAAGTACCCGACAGGCCTCGTTCACCACGGGAAGGAATATCATCTCCACAATATCTTTGTCCGACAATTTCGTTAGCTGGAAGCAATTTAAATCGGAAAAGTTAGACAGAGAGATACTTTTATGAGATGAGTTAATTACGAAAATACCCCCTGAGATTTAATCTAATTACAAAAAGGGATAATTATCGTAAAGTTAACCTTGAAGTTTGGCTCAATTATCCAAAAAAAAAAAGAAAGAAAGAAAAGAAAAGGTTGATTTTGTGCTTAAATTAAGGGCTAACTGTAATATTTTTATAAATGTAAATAGGGGTTTTGAAATGTTTTATGCTTGTGAAGGGGTGAATGTAAGGCAAAAATAAAATCTTGGGGGTATTTTTGTAATTTTGAAAGTTGAGTGGGTTGATTTTTTTGTGATCTTACCAAGAGACCCATATATCTTTTAAAATTACAAATACCACCTTTGATATTTGTTTCTGATTACAAATTTCACCCTTAAAAGGGGAATATTTACTAATAAAATTCAAACCTAGCTCGAAGAGATATTTGTAATAATGGGAAATTTGTAATTTTCAAAGATTAACTGGGTTCTTTTATTATAATAAGGTTAAATCTCAAGGGTACTCTTGTAATTATCCCTTACAAGGATCATGATTAAACATATGACGAGAGTAACCTTAGGGTCAATAGTAACACCAGAAATCTCTCTGGCCTTCTCGATGTATTTCTTAATTTCTGGATCAGGGCTCGCCCTTCGCTTTTCGTCATAAACATAGAACCCACGACGAGTAGTTTCACCTATAGTGAGTATATTGTCAACATATGCATCATTTTATTTCTTAATATATGTCTAATTGATTAACTTTGATGACAATAATAAGTTAATGAGATTAAGAATAAAGATATTACCTGCTCTCTTATCCTCTTGCATGAGTGGTATCACCATCGACTTGTAGGTTCTTTCTGGGAAATTCAGAACAAATTGCCCCCCAGTAGCAATTGCAACACCAAAACCAACAAGGTCGCACAATCTAGGGGCATACAAGGAGACCATGATGTCAACAATAGTTTCACACCTCATGAGAAGTTCGGAAAATTACAAATACTACCCTGAGTTTTAGCTTAATTACAAAAAAAATAGGGTGCAATTGAAAATAATAAATACTAGCCTTAAGAAAAGTTTGACATCTTTTAAAATAAAATACCATCTTGAGGTTCGTAACTTTGTATTTATTTTCAAATTACCCCCTCAACCAGGGTGTAATTTAAAAAATAAATACACATTCATAATCTTGAAGGATAGCTGGAAAAAAAAACGTAAATACCCTTTAAAAAAAACCATAAATAAATAAAGTGCACTACAAAACTGGAAAACCCTAAGAAAAAGTAAACTAATAAAAACCTAAAAAAGAACCCTAAAAACTAAAAAAGTGAGAACTAAAATTTGGGCCCTGCCTAACGGAATGTCCGTTAGCGGTTGTACACAAGTTGTCAAAACAAAAGTGTAAGACGGATGCAATCTCGAGGGTGGTTTTATAATTTTCAAAGTAATAATTTGGCCAAACCTCAAGGGTAGGTTTTGTAATTACCCATTTAAAGTATTATAAGTAAATAGTATCTTGCAACAGTATACCTGAATGGACCCATCGGCATTCCATATTTAGTAATTGCCCTATCGATCTGATACACATCCGCACCACGCTCCACAAGTAGAAGAGCAGCTTGTGTGTAAGGAAAGAACATTCTGTTGACTGCAAAACCCGTGCAGTTTCCAACCACAACCGGCGTCTTTTTTATTTTCTTGCCAACATCGAGCAAGTCTATAATTACTTGAGGAGAAGTCTTTTGAGTGCGAACAATTTCTAAAAGTGGCATCACGTGAGCCGGACTGCAAGTAATTATGAACGAGATAAGGTTTACATCACGTAAATAGACGCAAGTAAAAAAAAAGATCCCATCAAATTTTCTTACCTGAAGAAATGAGCTCCGATAATACGATCCTGAGACCTTGTTTTCTCCCCAATTAAATTCAGATCGATAGTCGAAGTGTTACTAGCGAGTATACAGTGTGGCGGGCAGAATTTTTCGAGATCCGAGAATATTTGTTGCTTCAACGAGACGTTCTCGATTACGGCCTACAAAAACGGGGAAAAAAACTTGCAATTCAGTTCAATTTCAAAAAAAAAAAAATCAAAAGAACTGAAATGCCCCTAGATATTTAGATATTTGTCTCTATTTTACAGATAGCTGGAATCTTTTTGTAATAAGGCTTCACATTAGGGATATTTTTGTAATTTACCCCAAAGATATGGCGTCATACCTCAATAACCATGTCCACATCTCTAAAGCTCTCATAATCGAGGGAACCCTTGAGCGAAGAAATAGTTTTCTCAAACTTCTCTTGACTCATTTGTCCTTTCTTGACACGGCTTTGTAAATTAGCTAATAAACGTAGAATGCCAGTCAACATATGTAATAATTAATTCAGCACAGTTTTAGTATTACTTTAAAAACACAACCTTATTAGCCCACGCTCACCTTTTACTCTACCAATCCCAGCTTGTAAGAACTTATCATTAACTTCTTTGAGGATAACTTGGTAATTAGAGAGAACCAAAGCTGTTGCTATTCCAGAGCCCATCAGCCCACCACCAAGTATAGCAACCTTCTTTATACTCCTCGGTTTCAGTCCTAGATCCGTGACCCCTGGTACCTGCTCGTAAATAAAGAGCAAAAAAAAAAAAAAAAGGCCTAGTAAGTTCATATATTTAGTTTGACAATTATGCTAATTATGCATATATGCTCAGATGCATCAAATTTGAAATTTCTTGAAGATTTAGAATGAGACAAATAATTCACCGACAACATATTTTTGTCAACTGCTAATTCAAATACTCAGTTGAACTAGAGGAAACTCAAAAAGTAATTAATTGGGTTTGGAAATTTAAAAGTATAATAATTGTAATAATAATAATAATATTCTTGTTACGAGTGGAATACCATGTGAAACCATTTCTGACAAGTTTACTTAGCACCATGCTAGACATAGAACATATGTCTATGGTGAGGGTTAAGTACAAAAAGTACTGTTAAGGTTTGGTCTCATATCCAAAAAAAAAAGTTAATTTTCTAAATTACAAAAAACACCTCCAAAATTTGATTTAGAGTTAAAATTAAGGGGCTAATTGTTGACATGTTTTTTGCTTTTGAAGGAGTAAATGTAAGAAAAAATAAAATCTCTAAGGGTTTTTTTGTAATTTTGAAAGTTAGCTTCTTTTTTTTTTTTAATAATAATTAGATCAAACCTCAAGGGTACTTCTTGTAACTAACCCTTATAGTTAAGGATATATTAATTCACATGAATATCACGAAAACCTGGGGTGCAAGAATATAAAGAATTTAGCCGTATATTCCATGGCTATTTTGCAGTTTCTGTTAAAATGCATGAGCATTAATTCTAAAAAAAGAATATAACTTTAATCAAACCTTTGTGGTCCCACGCTGGGCAAAGAAGAAATGAACCAAGCTCCTGCAAGTGTCCGATTCCAAGAGAACTTGAAATGCTTCAGCTTCCTAGCAAAAGCCAACAAAAAAAAAAAGAAAGAACATATTTAAAAAATATTCAGGCAACTCAAGTTTTAAAGAAATGGAACGTAAACGAACCTTCCAAAGCCCAGAACGAGCACCAGAAACAATACCCTCCTCAATAACATCAATGCAAACTAACGGGTGCTTGAGGTTTGGAGCACGTTTACGGGTCTGAGCTCGAGCGAACTTTAGTATTTCCTTTGCCTCACCTAGAGGCTCCAACTTGTCGGTCTTGTAATAACTGATAACCCACGGCCTTCTACGCTCCAAAATATCGAGAGCCCATTGACGGGCAGTGCTCAACAGTTCATTTGGTGAAGCAAGTGCGTCCACAAGGCCTAAGTTTAAGGCCTCCTCGCCTTTTACGGGCTTTGATGTCTATACAAGAGAGAGAAACACATGAATAAGATATAAAATACATGCAGGGGAAAAAAAATTACCCAAGGTTTGGGGTATTTAAAGAAACAATGAACTTTGAGAATTACAAAAAACACCCTTGAGGTTTGATTCCGTCTTACATTTCAGCTCAGACGTTAGTGAAACTAACAGACATCATCAAATATTTTATGATTAGACCCCTCGGCTTCTCAAAGTGTTACAACTACCCCAATTTACGTATGACCATTTGTAATATTTAGAAAGATTGAGGGATGTAAATGTAAATTGTAAGATGGAAAGTTCAAGTTATTTGTAACATTTCGAAAGGTTAATGAATATAATTGTAAAAATATTATACGACCTCAGCAATTTCCGTTAGTGAAAAACAGCGGGATGTGCAAAATGTAAGATGGGTGTACCATCAAGGGTAGTTTTTGTATTTAGCCAAACCTCAAGGGCAGTTTTGTAATTATCCACGAAAAAAAAAAAGAAGCTTGCAGGTTGAATATCACAAATTCAAAGCTTACCAGCATCATTTCAAGGGCCTTGGCAATACCAACGAGGCGTGGAAGAGCCTGTGTTCCTGAAATAATTAATGACTGTCAGATTGTAAATAAAAAGATGAAAATTATGCCATGACAGTGCATACTACAGAAAGTGAAAAAATGACAACGAGTACTCATTTACACAATGTACCCCACGAGAATGCTTTATTAACCTTGATTAAAGATTAAAAAAGATAATCAATAAAGTATATCAAGTTCATGAATTAAAATGTACCTCCAAAACCAGGAATTATCCCAAGCTGCAGTTCGGGTAATCCTAATTGAGCATTAGGGGTAGATATACGTGCATGGCAGCCCTGAAAGCAAGACATGTAAAGGCATTTCATATAACTTATAAGGTTGCGTTTGGATTAAACTTAGCTTCAAATCTATGAGTCCAAACATAGCCTTAGAACTTTACCATTGCGACTTCTAAACCTCCACCTAAGGCAAGACCATCAACGGCAGCCACAAAGGGTTTCTTTCCAGCTGGAAAACAAAGTAATCCAACAATTGAAGTAAATAAGATTATATAAACATCAGCCAAAAAAAAACTAATTGATGGAAAATCACTCGAGACATTGACAGAATAAAAAAAATACCACAAGCATACCTGATACAACATCACTGAGAATCTCCAAAGATACAAAACCAGGTTTTGGAGCTTGGACTGTAACCAAACAGGACACTAGCTCAGAAAAGATGCTTCAGCAACAAGTGAAAAACAAGAGGCAAAGAGTGAAACATACTAGTTTTATCTTGGATTTTTCCGAATGCACTAATGTCAAAACCACCAGAAAACTTTCCTTGTGCACCTGCTCACACATTTCAAAAAATTAAAACCCATACTATTATACTGGAGCATCTTGAGTTTTCGATTTAAGAACAGTTTTATACTTGTTTACCTGTGATAACAATGGCCTTCACGTCATCTCTTCTCAAGGCCTGTTCGCAGGAGTCTTTTAAGCTGTACAACACTGACGACAGTAGAGTTGAGAAATAAGTGTTTTGCTTGAAAAGGCAGATTATAGCACTTCATCCTCATTGTCTTAAAGTTAAAAACATTTTCAACAACATAATTATTTGCAAACATGTAAACATACATCACAAGCAAGACCCTTTAAGATTACATTTCAGTATGCAGAAAAAAATGTCCTTAAATTTGAAGCGCATTCTTGGTAGTCAAAGCATTATACTAGCTAAAATCCTCCCTAACCACACACCACCCAACAAATAAAAATAAATTAACTGACTTATTATTATTATTTTATTTGCCTATAGACTGAAGCTAAAATCAAAGATAGAAGAATCATAAACTCATGATCAATTAAAACTAGATCTCCAAAAATTAAAAACGTATTTAAGCAACAAATTCACACCAAACTAAAGTCGACAAACACATCAAAAAATCAACAAACCCCTATAATTAAACATTAATCAACATAAATGACAAATAATGGCACAACTCATTAAAAATAATAGTAAAAAGAACACCCATCAAAGAAAATAAAAAATACTCGTAAAACGATCTAAATTCCAGGCAAGATATAAATCCCGAATAATCAGTACCATCAAACGAAAGAGAATTGACAGGCGGGTTGATGATGGTGATGATGGCGACCCCATCAGCTCCCACATCAAGAGTTGTTCTTCCCTTTGAGCTGCTCATTTTTATTTATTTCTTCTTTAATTTTTGGATTATATTTATCGTCCTCGAAGAAAAATGGGATCTTTCTAAAAAGATAAAATTGCTGGGTATTTATTGTGACGCGAGAGGACAAAGCAAGAAAGAGGTCGTGCCGGGAGTTAGAACAGTGACTTTGGGATTGTGAATTTGGATATAGATCACTTGGTATGTATTATGTTTATGCACATGTATGTACATAGATTAATACATGAAGATGTGCGTGTCATTGATAATTAAGAATAAAAAACAATTGTCATTTGTTAGAGATTGGAAATCGAGTTATCGTGTCGTGTTCGTATCGCACTATCGTGTTTTTTTATTTCTATCTTATTTGGTTATAAATGTAATAACAAATGTAAATCTAACTAAATTTTGAATTTCGTATTTTTCGTGTCGTGTTTCGGATCATTTCGTCCGTATCGTGCCTTATTGTGTTCTTATCTCCATGTTCATGTTGTGTTATCGTGTCGTGTCAGCTATTGTCACCCTTGCCGAGAAGTCTAGACCTGTAATGTAATTAGCTACTTAACCAAAAAACGTGTATACCAAACTACCACTCGCTATTACTTCACTAATTTAATAATCCATCAATTAAAGTACATTATCACATTAATTAATCTCTCCACGGCCAATTTCATATTTTCTTCACGGTCGCACCGAGTTTTGCTGAGCAAGCGGATTTAGGCTGATGACGTGTTGAGAAATAATTGGGTTGTTAGTTTGGGATAATTTTTTTAAATGATTCTAAAATGATGAAGCATGTAGAGGTATGGGAAGAAGGTGATAATTCCTATGTCACAGTTTTCAAGGTTATCTTCTCGTTCTTATAATTTGTTCTTTAATTGATTTTTTCTTTTTCTTTTGTTTTTACTTTTTTTCCGGGTGGGTCAATTCCCTTTGTTAGAAAATGGCACTCTATTTATTTCAAATTGATACCACAATTTTCATATAAAAATTTAGAAAAAAATAGTTAATTATTGAAGAAAAACTATAATCAATATGTATTCGTCAATAAGTAAATTTAAGTATTTATTATTTTTATGTATTATGTAAACATATATAAATGGAGTTTTTGATAAATAAGAGAACCTGATTAATTCTACCATCTCTTTTGTATCTTCTTATTTTATACTTTTTCTTTTACATGTTATTAGCACGAGAAGCTTATTGAAAGTGATTGACAAATAATCCTCCATAAGCCAAAGTAACAATTATATAATTTTCGTAGGTCAAAAATTTAATTGTGTTGAAAGATTGAAAATTTGTTTTTTTGGCGTTTGAACCGTTGGGTCGCGTTACAATTTTTACAGAATCTCCGAGACATGTCAATTTACATTCTGAATGGTGGAGGTTGGAATCTAAGATTCGAGGCAGTATATATTAAATTTCAAACAAAACATATTTTATTTTTGGAATTTTCTGTGCAGTATTTTTCAAAACAAGATTGTGCACAATCGAACTGTTGGATCAAGTTATAAATTGTATATATTATTCCGTACATATAAGAGTTCAATATGAACGGTGGAAATCTGAATCTGTTATCTTTAAAATTCGATAATGAATTTTGAAAAGAGCTGATCCTGTTTCTCGAAACTGTCTGCCCAGTTTTTTTAAAAATAGAACTACACACAATCTAACTATTGGATGATGTTGAATTTTGAATATAATGTCCAAAACACATAGAGGTTAAATCGTACGGTGGAGATCGGGTGAGATCGGATTTGAAGCTCTCTTTCATCAGAAACATGTCGCGTGGAGACCTGTTGCAAAAACAAGAAATCGAGGAATGTCCAAGGAATGAATCGTGTCTTTCTTCCAAGATAAATCGAATTACCCTATTATTTATTAAATACAAATAATAAATATTTATTTATATGGATATATGGCACTATGAATATTAGAACTCAACTCAAGTTCTTATACAAAGTATGATATATGTTACTTATGATTAAATTGTGATTGAAATTATGTGCATGCTACGTTATATACAATTTTGACAAATATAGAGTTTTGGAATACTTTAATGATATTCATAAAGTTCATATTATATAATTTATATCTTAGATGATTCTGACGTAGAAATAGTAAATGAAGTTACTTACATGATTAGATGAGAGATTGATCATGATTTTGCTAATATGTTTAATTAATCATGAATTTCGATGAATTGATAGTTTCATCTATGTTGTTAATTCTCTTAACGCTGAAATTTTATATGCTACTTTGAATATATGTACCATTAATTGTACATTTCCATATTTTCATGATAATGAAAGTTCATAAACGATACAAAATTATATAAATAAGCCTTGTGAGAAAGTATATTCCCATAATATCAAAGAAAGAGTATGACATATATTATTCAAATTCATTATTTAAAGAAATTGATTGAACTAACTCAATCTAAATTCAAAATAATATACTCAAAAAAATTGAGTACTACCATTGATCTTTTGATGTGGAGACTAGAGTAACTATAATTTCACAATAATATCATCCACCAACCCCAACTGACAAAGAATCGTCAAACTAAGTCAAAGTCAATTCTCTAATGAATTTGAGATTTCATATTGACCCCCAATCTTATGTTGGAAGTATATTTAGGTACAAACTTTCAATGAACTTTGGGATGTGCTTTAAATGAATATTTTGGAGATTTTATGAAACACCACTTCCAAGTCTAAGAATTTAGTAAAAAAAATCCATTTGCTTGCAAAAAATGGGCAATGACTTTGATATGTTACAACTCAAAATATGTCTTAATATATATGAAAAAGAAAGTCACTTTAAATGATAATAAATAGTTCAGAGATATGATCTCACTCTATTTTTTTTCCACTTGAGCAAACATACTAATGCACTTGTATAATATTACTAATTATTCTTCATATACCAATGTTAGACCTCTAGATAAAGAAATATTTTGGGGCTAATTATGGTTCATATGAATAGTGGAAATAACTTCAAGTCAAAGGGGTGAGGCATGTTGATCCCCACCTATGTGGAAAATATGAACCACAATGTAAGATATTTAAGGGTTTGTGATATTTATTTGTCTAGAAGTCGTGGAGATTCTCCCAATGTCCTTGCGTAGTCAATGGATGTTTTATATTTTGATTGATAAAATTTATTTGTTTCTTCCTTTACAAAGAACTTGTGAAAGTATAATGAATCATTCTTATTAGACTATTGTATTTAATCTTAAAGTTTATTTTGCGTTAGATTTATGTGGTGTGTCCTGATTCAAAATAATTATTTGGATTATTGGTAAATTCCGGGTTTCATTCTGAAGCAAACAAGGTTTAAAAGTAATACTATTAAGAAATAATGTAACATATCTAGCGAATAAATCAAAATATTAGAATGAAGTATGTCGTTCAAACATATCTGAAGAATGTGAGAATTTGTCGAGAAATAGAAAATTACTCACCGAATTGATTTTCATATGTGACTATAGTGATTGTATCATCCTAACCAATCATAGAGCGAGGAACTACCAAGTTCTTGATGCCTAGTGGCACATTGATTAAAGTCATAAAAGCTTAGTAAGGACCAAGAGCCAAACGAACCTTGTTAAGTTTAATGATATTCATGTTGATGATTATCGTTGAGAAATACATTATGAGAATGGAAAACCTTTCATTTATGTGGAAGGAAGCACGTTCTAGAGAAATTAGCGAGTCAATCTAGTAATTCTACTTTACTACTTTCTGATTATTTAATCATAAGATATGACCAACAATGAACTTTTGGACACTGACTCATTCAAGTTTTGACACGACTGACATGGATACTTTGATAGTGATATAATGATCCGTATTATAAGAAATAACATGCACATCTTTTATTTTGGGTGAACACCAAATGAGATAGAAATCTGATGCACAATATAGTATCGACCTAACGTTGTTCAATTACAGCCAGTCCATTTTAAATTACTAGGAGCACTACATATATTCATATATCAAATATACATCACTCAATTTTTCAATACTTGTTCCTTAACGATATTGTATGATTGAGACATGCATATGCTAAAGATATAAAGTATAATATTCCATTCTTATAGTTTATAATAAGTGGCATGTGAACATAACTATTCAAAATGCATACCATTCAAGTACTTTATGGTTTTGATTGATGTTTCGGCACGTATTGGCCATAAAAATATTGTATTCCAAAACTCCCAGCACATTTAATTTGATTGAGGACTCACCACCCTTAAAAAGTATCAAATACTTATAATTCTAGAGAGTTTACATCAAGTATTTGATGACTATTACATGTCAATCAATATCGATGTAGAGCATCTTGTACATTAATGTGCATATACAATAAGGTCTCAAAGAAGACTCCACCAAAAAGGATATATATGAATATATATGCGCACTCATATATTTGTCTCTACACTGGGCGATGCAATATTGAATGTAACTCTTAATTATTCATTCATGACTGAAGTGTTAATTTTTTTAGTATCCCCGGCAACGGCGTCATTTTGAAGTGTAGTTTTTAGTGGTTTTGGAAAATTAAAGGTTCTATTGACTTGGTGTTATCGGAAATCGATTCAATTGTAGATTTAATTTGTTTCAAGCTTTGAAATATAAAGGAAAATAAAAATAAAGCAATTAAACTAACTAAACTAAACTAGAAAATGAAATTGCATGTTGGTCGGATGCATCGTCGTATGCCTCAATATGGAAATGCAAGCTAAAATGAAAATAAGCAAGAAAATGCAATGTTTCACCAAGTACAAGCATGCAAGCACAAGGTACAACTATGCATTAAAACTCAAATAATGCAAATTACCAAAAATCGAAAGCATGAATAGAAAGAGCAATGAAAATTGACGTCAAAGTTTAAATATTTACGGAAATAACAAGCAACGAAGTGTAGATCTAAGATTCAACCTAAAACTATGCATGAGAATAAAAACCAAAATAAAGCATAGGAAAAACTCGAAATAAAAACGATTAAGGACTCGATCAATGACCTAAACGTGTCACTCATCTAGGTCACATGGACGATTCACAAGATCAAGCAAGAAATCAAAGAGCTAAGGCAAAAAGCATAAGATTGAAGAAGAAGCATGAAATTGAAGAACAAAGCATAAAATGAAAGAAAGCTTACTTGAATTAAATAGAAGAAGTAACAAGCTTGAATTAAATTGCATCAAAGTAAAAACCCAAGGAAGTACTTGGATTCATCTTGAGCTTACAAACCCAAGACAAAGTTTTGAAAATTAAATCTAAAATCTAGAGAGAGAAATTTTAATCCCAAACCCAAGCTTGGGTTGGGAGGAATGAGATATAACTTACAAAAATGAGAGTTTTTGTCTATTTATACTAGGTTTAATTGGGTTTAGATGGGCCAAAATAACCTTAGAGGCTTGAAATTCTCGGATTTGGCCAAGTTTGACCCGGATTTGCCCTTTTGGCGAGTGCTGACTAGCTCTGGCGGACGCTGGCAAGTCCTGGGTGCTGGCGCTGGCAAGTACTGGGCGTTGGCGCTGGCAAGCGCTGCCAAGTATTCCAGAATGTTATGCATTTTACAACTTCAATGCCTTTACCTATAAAAATAGAAATTTTGAACATAAAAACTCAATAATTTCACCAAACCTCATATTAACTGAACCCATTTAACCGAATTACACATTAAATCAAAAAGAAACATGGAAAACAATAAAACAAGGAAATCAATCGAAAAACCTAACAACTCGTGACTAAAAACTACTCAAATCAACATAAAACCCTAATTAAAAATACGAGAAAAACACCACAATTACATGCAAAACAACCACCCCACACTTATCGGTTTGTTCGTCCTCGGACAACGAAAAGAATCGAGAATGTACATGCAATGAATCCTTAAGCAAAAAGAAAACCCTTGTGCTTATCCTTATTAATATGATGGAAGTATCAACATAAACTCGTTATCGTCAAGCAATACTCGTATTACCCCTTCTCAAATGAGAAGAAAATCGGTGACTTCCTCACAAATGGGAATTTTGAGGGTGTTCGCTCAAGTATTTAGTATATAGGACGTACATGCACCTTGTCAAAATCTCAAAAATTGGACGCTCAAAATTGCTCATAGTACATGATCAAATAAGAATCAAAAGAGGTCTTTATTATGGGTTGTAATTTTGGCTCTTTGGTAAGGTATGAAACATTTGGATATAATGGCTAACACACGATCAAACGCGATCAATAACACACAAAATCCTAATCTCTAAAACCCGAAGATTATGATCGCTTCACCCTTCCCAATTCACCAAACTCTCATTCGAAACCCTTTCGTATACTCACACGTTTTTCCGACTTTATTTCACAACACTTGGAATCTTTTTGAATTTACTTCTTTTTTTACTAAACTTAGCCTTTTTGAATTAAGCTTTCGCTCGAACGCACGCTTTATCACTTTTCGTGATTTGCATTGGAGTATTATTCTTTATTTTTCTTTTTTTTTTTTGTATAAGTAACTCAAAATCCGAAACCCGTAATCGATTTCCCTCACATTTCTTGTCAACTAATCATACGCTCTTCCCTTACAATTTATGAAGATAAAGAGCTAAAATCGAGCTCGGCTAACAAAAAATGGGATAAAGGCTCAAGGGGGCTCATTTGGAATTTTTAAGTAGCTTATATATTTGAATATTTTCAGAATAAAGGTGATATATGTGCCTCAAGGTCATTTCCAAATTCAATCATGTACGAGCAAAATCAAAGCTCCTCAATGCAATTTCCATAAAAATGCAAGCAAGCCGATAAATCACACAAGGCTACTCACTAGTTTGCATCAAATTTGGGAGCAAATTCCAAAGAGCTTTTAGAGCTTTGCAATCTTTTCACGAGAAAATATTGATTATATATATATATAGGCGGGTTTTGGACGAAACACAAAAATTTAACTCCTTACACAAGAGGATATAAACATGTAAAAACCAAACAAGTAAACTATCCAAACCTACAAGCATGTGGAGATTGCTTAAACATGTAATAGACACACAAAAGACACAAAAATTGACTCAACCATATAAAAGCGCAATTAGTAAGCGTCATTTCGCCAAGGCTCGAGTTAAGAAAGACAAATCATGATTTTCGGCACCCGGACCCTAACTACCTACCCACCCCACACTTAAACCATGCAATGTCCTCATTACATTTTAATGAAAAACAAGTAAAAGGAGGGTGAGAGAGAAGCTTCCTAAACCGAACGAGTTTAAGTCGAGCTCGGTGGGCGTCCACCTAGGCACCCAAGCAATCCAAGCGAAAATCAAGCATGGCTAGTTTCTCCCGGCTCCATGAACGTTACTAGCTCATCAATTCGGTCAAGGTTGGAGTCGGAAAGCAAAACACTAAAAAGAAAAACCACACAAAGATAAAAAAACACGAGGAAATATGCAAATAAAAGAAATACACAAAAAGAACATGGGTTGCCTCCCAAGAAGCGCTTGTTTTACATCACTAGCTTGACGAACTCCCTTTTTGGTCAAGGTGGAAAGATAACGGGAGGATCCACCAAAACAATCTCCTCCTTGTCGGGAGGGTCCACTCTTTGGAACGTTCTCGGCGCATTGCATAGCTCAAATAAGATCCGCCAAAAAGCAAACATTCCAAGTGGGCAAATGAAACTCGTCTCGGCTAGGTCTTTGGGTGGAATGGTGGTTTTGAAGTGCCTCGATGACTCATCGAGAAAACAAAAGGAATATTGGCCAGCTAGCTTGTTCAACCTTTAATCGATAAACGGGCAAGGGAAATGATCTCTCTTGGTAGCCACATTTAACTTCTTAGAATCGATCAGCATCCTCCATCTCATCGTAGCCCTCGTGGCAAAAAATTCTCCTTTTCCATCTTCAAAAACTAACATGCCGCTCGTCTTGGGCACCAAGTCAATGGGATTCACCCGTTCATTTTTGGAAATCGCAAACATCAAGCCCTCCAACAACAACCTCCAATTCCCGGCTTTCACTATCTCTTCAAGATGTGGGTTCAAAGGGGTACGAAGGCACCTGATTAACGGCGGTTCTGGGAAAACCGCCGTTAAATTTGTTTTTACGGCGGTTTTCCATAAAACCGCCGTTAAATGTATGTTTTAACGGCGGTTATCTAAAAACCGATGTTAAATCAATCTGTTAACGGCGCTTTTCTGGAAACCGCCGTAGAATCTACGGCGGTTTTAAAAAAACCGCCGTTAAAACTTCAACATTCTACGGCGGTTATTTGAGAACCGACGTAAAACTGGAGGCCAGCTGAATTTAACGTCGGTTTTAAAATAACCGCCGTAGAATGTTGAAGTTTTAACGGCGGTTTTCTTAAAACCGCCGTAGAATGTATATATTAAATAAAAATAGAAACCACAAAATCCAAAGCCACGTCATGGATCCTGGTGCTCGTTGATCTACTGATCTCTACCGTCCAATCAAAACAAATCTCTTGATCTCCACCGTCCATTCAAAACAAATGTATTGACCGACCCCCTTCCTTCTTCTTTCCCTCTTCGTCTTTTTTCCTAACCCTAATCAACCTCCCCGACGCTCAGATTCTTTTCCCCTCTTTTCTTCACTCACGTAATGGTCCTGGTGGTTTGTATTTCATGTCAATTGCCAGATTAACTCAGAGTTAATTTATTCTTATCTTTTCCCCTCTTTCCCCCTCTTTTCCCCTCTTTTCTTCACTAGTCGACGATGGTGGCGATCTAGACCACGCGCCGCCAGTAGATCCAGATCGATGGAGGAGGAAGAAGACTACAGCGATGTGTGCTGCGTTAAATGCGGGTCGGGTCAACGTCCGGCGGAGCTTTTGCTTTGCGATAAATGCGACAGTGGATTTCATCTTTTCTGCCTCCTCCCAGTTCTCACCGCTGTGCCCAATGGGCAATGGTTTTGCCCATCCTGCTCGAATCACACGAATACAACGAGTATGTAAATGGATTCTCTGGTTTTATTTATATTTTATTTTTAATATCTGGATTTGATTTTTATTTTTCCTGTATATGTWTAAGAATAATGTAATGTTTATCCGCTTAATTTTGTTATTTCCTGTTGTAGAACCGAAATCAGAGATATCCCCACAGCATTAAGCCTTTGATTTCTTTTATTTTTCTGGAATTGATTTGGTAAACTCTTCTGTGAATGTGATTGAATGAATCACGAATTATATGTGTTTCAATGTCTGTTTTTTTTTTCTTGAATTAATTTTTCTGGAATGATTTAGCTTCTGTGATTTCAAATTATGATTTTTTTCTCTGTGTTTATGTTTCGATTTATCAGAACATACATAATTTTATATCATCTATTTATCAATTTTCATTGTGCTTATATTTTCCGACTTAATCCCTCATTTTGCCTTCAGACTTCTCACTTTGATGATAGCGTTGTTGATCCTTCCCTGAATTCGGCCATTGTCAAAACCTGTTGCTCGCTTGAAGAGAGAGAATCGGTTGCCGTCGCCGCTGCAAGGGCTGCCAGCTTACGGCCTGCTCCATCACCGACCTTTGGGGTCCCTGCGCCTCTCGGCCCGGCTGCCCCGACAGCATCCACCGTGGTGAGAAAAGGCACACATGAAATATGCGAAAGATCAGATTCCTAAAGGTGGTTATTCGATTACTCTTCGTCCACCGGCCACACCAGATTATTCCTCATGGTTCACTAAGGCCACATTTCAGAGGTATTTTTTTTTTCATTTTCTAATATATGATCTCTTACGTCAATTTACATTTGGTGCAAGTTTGAGCCATTATTACTAGTAAATCAACTTGTGTTGTTTCCATTTTTTAAAATATTTCTTATTTTTGCTGATGGGTGGTTTGAGTTGAGACTCTTGAAGCCAAGATAACTGGAACTCTGAATAATATTCGAGAGACAACTGCAAATGTAAGATGCTACATTTTTTCTCAGTTTTATGGTTATTATCTTTTCATGACTATGTGAATAATTTCTTAAAGTCTGGTCACTGGGTACATTATGATTAGTCTAGTCGTTAATTTCTTGTTTTGTAAGTAATAAGATGATTGTGGAGGGAAAAGGAAACAAAGGAGGAAGTTTTAATCGAGACGGAAAATGGTGAAGTTTGGCGTCCCTCGTACGATGTTCGTCGCAAGGATCCTCACGCGGCTATATCTGGAATTATGGGTAATTTCTTGGTTTCCTCTTTATATATATACACACAAACACGCACATAAATTTAGCGCTGATTTAAATCAAATATATCTTTTCATCTTTGAAAGAAACATTTCCTAGTAAATTTCATGGACAGTCATTGAAAATCGAAATGAAGAATAATGATAGCATCCAAATAATGCATGTATTAGTTCTGCTGAATGAAGAATTGTACGCGTGCTATTCCTGAATAAATATAGAGATGACACGTTCACATGTGCTTTATCTACTTGTTAAAGCCACTCTCTACTCTCTAGTATATGGACTTTAATTGTTAGTGTAAGTGGGATTTTTCGATAAACAAAGGATTTTCTTCTGTTCCAGCCAATTGTAATTGCTGCTGGACTGGGTGCTGGAGGCACGGAGATGTTAAGTAGCTTTCTTGCTGCAGCTCCTCCAGAGCAGCAGAAACATATACTGGGGGAGCGTCTTTATCCGCTCGTTGCTCATTATCAGGTCAACAACTTTTTTAATGCATAGTGTCTTGCATCTTTTATCAGTTCTATTAACATTTTACCCACACATGGCTAAATAGAAAATTTTAATAGTCTTAGTAATTAATTGCCAAAAAAAAAAACACTAAACAAACATAAACACTTAGCTTAGTGACTTACTCTAATTACAAAAAACATGCATAAATATTTATTTTTATATTTGATTTCTCACGTGGCAAATAGTACAGCAAACCTAAAATGATAATTTATTCCTTTTGCATGCAGCCTGATCTAGCGGCAAAGATAACGGGAATGCTTTTGGAGATGGATAACTCTGAGCTACTGCATCTATTGGATTCGCCTGAGGCACTAGCAGCCAAGGTAGAAGAGGGTGTCGACGTGCTCAAGCTTTCAAAGTCCAAAGTGTCGAATCATGAATCACTGCGTTCGAAGTATGTTTCTACTCAAGTCGCTGTTAGTTAGTTAGGTGACGGAAGCTATATGGATTTGGATAAAAGTGGATAAAAGAGGTCGTTTTGGTGCTGATTTATTTGGTTCATTATGCTATTCTTACCAACACGGTAAATTCAGAAATACGTTTGGAGACCTCAGAAGGATTGATGCTCGTTTGGATATTGGTTCATTATGCTGATTTATTTGGTTCATAGTGCTATTCTTACCATTATGATAAGTTTCTCGATTTATATTTGTTCGTCGTGGCTTGAATTAAACTTTGTACTTACTCATCGTTTTAATAGAAAATATGGTTTATTTTTACTGAGAGTATTATTTTTTTATAATTGTATTTGCATTTAATTTGTATTTTTATTTCTTTTTTTTAAAATTTTTTTTACTACTTTCTAGAAGGTATTTCCCAAAACCGTCGTAAATTGTCTGTTCTAGAAAACAGGCTTTCTAGAAGATATATTTAGAAAACCACCATAAAAATGCTGCATTCTACGGCGGTTCCAAAACCGCCGTATAAACGCTGCATTCTACGGCGGTTCAAAAACTGCCGTTAATTCATGATTTTTTTACGGCGGTTTTTAAAAACCGCCGTAAAATTTAACGGCGGTCGATATAAGGGCGGTTCAAAAACCGCCGTTAAAGTGCTGTTTTTCCAGTAGTGGGTAACTCACTTAACAACTCCGGGTTTCCAACCAATCGCCACCCTTAAGAACTTTAATCGCTCCAATCGAACCCTCCTCTTCTTCCTCGCTCCGGATTGGCAAAGATGATGATCGGTTTGCTCTCTTCTTTCTTGAGATAGACACACTTAAGGGGATGTGGAGGAGACTTAAGCTTGGGCTTGTGCCTCCTCTCGACCTCGTTGGAGGCTAACTCGAACAAATCACCGATCCCCTCAAGGTAATCTTCAAGCTCTCCAATCATATCATCAAAAATATCCCACCTCTCCCACCAATAATTTGTCGGTGCCCTCAACGACACAATTATAATCACCTTCACTTATGTCGTTGGCAACCTTGAAACACAATGGGATCGTCGGTTGTGGACAAGGGGCTCATCATCCTCACAATGATCCTCAAAATAGACTTTCTCGGCCACTCTCCTCCTCCATTGCTCCTTTTCCTCCATAAGAACTTGTTCGACCAACTCCTGGGCCACGTCCATGCGTAAGCAAACCTCGAAGGATAAGCTTGATGGATAGGGTATAGGGGCATCAGGAATATTCTTTGCAAAATTGGGGAGGGTAGAATCGGGAAAAGGAAGAATACTCGTAATAGAAACCACCTCCACCTCGGACGGCGGAACAATCATATTATCAACCACCCCACCACTTCCAATGGCTGTGACCGCAAGAGGATGCGAAGGTTGGCTTGGCAATTTGTCTTCCTCATTCGCTTGCTTCAACATATGCACATCACTTTCCAATTGCTCAATTGTAGCCTCGAGAGCATTGAACTTAGTATCGAACGAAGCTAATGTGACGGAAAGTGTTTGCAATTATTGCAAGATGGCAAAGAGATTCGGATCGGAGGGCGGAATAGGAGCATTCATCGGAAATATGGAGGGCGGGAGGGGCATTTTGGGCATTGGAGCTCACACCGCCAAACAACTCATACGGATCGAGATTTTGAGCACTATTGTTGGCACCAATCGGGGTATGATTGAAATTGTAAGCATGAGGACTTCCATACGGGCCGGGATTTGGATTTTGCATGTTCGGACATTTATTAGAAGCACCATAACCCTCGTACGGACCATTCGTACCCATGTAGCCGTTATACCCGACATGGCTTGACCATTGCCTCCCATGCCGGGTTGACCATAGCCTAATCCACCATTGGCAACGTGGTTTGCACCATTCCCTCCCACATTTCCAAGACCATTATACAACATCTCATTCCCAATATGGTTTGCACCATGCCCTCCCATGTTAGGAATGTATCCACCATAGCTATACGTACCTAACATACTAAACAAAAACGTCAAATAACAAAGAAAGCTAAAGACACAATGAGACAACAATCAAATCGAAAGCCTTAACCAAGCCGACTCGCAACGGCGCCATTTTGAAGTGTTGATTTTTTTAGTATCCCCGGCAATGGCGCCATTTTGAAGTGTAGTTTTTAGTAGTTTTAGAAAATTAAAGGTTCTATTGGCTTGGTGTTATCGGAAATCGATTCAATTGTATGTTTCAATGTGTTTCAAGCTTTGAAATATAAAGGAAAATTAAAATAAAGCAATTAAACTAACTAAACTAAACTAGAAAATAAAATTGCATGTTGGTCAGATGCCTCGTCGTATGCCTTAATATGGAAATGCAAGCTAAAATGAAAATAAGCAAGAAAACGCAATGTTTCACCAAGTACAAGCATGCAAGCACAAGGTACAACTATGCATTAAAACTCAAATAATGTAAATTACCAAAAATCGAAAGCATGAATAGAAAGAGCAATGAAAATTGACATCAAAGTTTAAATCTTTACGGAAAATAACAAGCAACGAAGTGTAGATCTAAGATTCAACCTAAAACTATGCATGAGAATAAAAACCAAAATAAAGCATAGGAAAAACTCAAAATAAAAATGATTAAGGACTCGATCTATGACCTAGACGTGTCACTCATCTAGGTTACATGGACGATTCACAAGATCAAGCAAGAAATCAAAGAGCTAAGGCAAAAATCATAAGATTGAAGAAGAAGCATGAAATTGAAGAACAAAGCATAAAATGAAAGAAAGCTTACTTGAATTAAATAGAAGAAGTAACAAGCTTGAATTAAATTGCATCAAAGTAAAAATCCAAGGGAGTACTTGGATTCATCTTGAGCTTACAAACCCAAGACAAAGTTTTGAAAATTAAATCTAAAATTCAGAGAGAGAAATTTTAATCCCAAAACCAAGCTTGGGTTGGGAGGAATGAAATATATCTTACAAAAATGAGAGTTGTTGTCTATTTATACTAGGTTTAATTGGGTTTAGATGGGCCAAAATAGCCTTAGAGGCTTAAAATTCTCGGATTTGACCAAGTTTGACCCGGATTTGCCCTTTTGGCGAGTGCTAACTAGCTCTGGCAGACGCTGGCAAGCGTTGGCTAGTGCTAGCAAGTACTGGGCGTTGGCGCTGGCAAGTATTCCAGAATGTTATGCATTTTACAACTTCAATGCCTTTACCTATAAAAATAGGAATTTTGAACATAAAAACTTAAGAATTTCACCAAACCTCATATTAATTGAACCCATTTAATCGAATTACACATTAAATCAAAAGGAAACATGAAAAACAATAAAACAAGGAAATCAATCGAAAAACCTAACAACTCGTGACTAAAAACTACTCAAATCAACATAAAGCCCTAATTAAAAATACGAGAAAAACACCACAATTACATGTAAAACAATGACCCTCTACTAATCGAAATATTTTTATGTACCAGTTGATAACTGGATATAAGCCTGATTCAAACTTACGCATATTTGATTACATAGTATATGTGCCTATTGCACCCCCACAATGCATCTATATGGGTTTTCAAAGACGATTAAGTATTTATATTGGATATGAATCTCCAACAGTCATTCGCTATTTGAATCCTTTGGCAGACAATCTCTTTACTGCTAAATCCACGAATTTGTCACTGTAATAAGACAGTCTTCCTGTTGTTAGGGGGAGATGAGAAAATGTATTTTCAAAACGGAAAGACATAACTTATTTCACACTCTGGCTCATTCTGATCCCCGTATTTTACAATGTAAAGTGAAAGTGAAGTAAAATGAACATTTGATCTTCAAAGTATAGGAGACTCAGTTTATAAAGTGATGAGATCATATGTACCAGCCGCAAATGTATCTGCAAGGTTAAAAGTCCCTATAAGGGGCACAATGCCGCAGATTGAGGCATTAAAACCATACTTAGTAGAGGTGTGGTTGAGGTTGTGACTCCCAAAAGGAACAAGAGGAAGTCACTTGGTTCGATCAATACCTGCCAAAGAAATAAGAGGGTAGGTACGACTCAACTTCAATTGATCATCAATGAAGGTAATTCCTCTGATGAGATTACCTCTGGTTATACTTATGTTTATGAATCATTACTAGAGGACGCTCCGATGTTTAATATTATTCCACACAATAAAGAAATCTCAATGTACTATGAGAGTTTATATGAGTTGATGAAAATATTTCCTCGTACATTGATGATATATACATTGTTGCTCAAGGAATCATAGAGCACGATGATATCGAGCTACGCTCTATTGAAATGTCAACAAAGAGCAAATTGACCTAAATGTAGATAATCAATCCAGGTAGAACTAAATTCAATGATAATAAGACAGGTATTTAGTCTGGTAGTGATATCATCACCAAGGGTAAGACTTGTAGGACATAAGCAAAATTTTGTCAGAAAGCGTAATGAGAAAAATAAAGCCATGAGATGTAAGTCTAGACTTGAAGCACAAAGTTTCTTACAACTCCCTGGAATCGACTATGGGGATATGTACTGTAACGCCCAAGTCTTTATTTTATTTATTGTTTTGAGCCCAATTTTTCTTTTTATTTTATTTTAATTCTAATTTTATAGCCTATTATTTCTAGTCCAATAAGCCCTTTTATTCAAATCCAATTACATTATTTTTATTTTATTCTATTTTTACCAAAATCAAATTTAAACAATATTAGTTTTATTGTTTTTATGTTACTAAGGCCCAATTTCATTAATATTATTTTGTTTACAAAATCCTGGCCCAAACCCAATAACCTAGCCCAAGCCCACAAAAACTCAAGCCTTTATTTATTTTGTCTTGATTTATATACCAAAACCTTATCCCCAACATCCACACTTTCAACATATTTTGCAGCCACACATTACACACTCCACCACAAACAACTCAACCCACACTTCCAACTTTCAACACCTACCAACATTCGGTTTTTCTACATACATCAAGCAATAGGTAAAAGATCCATCTTGTTTCTTTTTTTCAAAACAATTCTTCAAGAACCCATCTTAGTCAACGACTGCCGAGTCAGACCCGAAGTCGAACCCCCACTACCAGCTGCGCGAACGGGCCCAAGGTCGGGCCTCGTCGTCGTGCTGCTACCACGACCATTTCGAACCACCACAAACCAGAAACTTTCCCGGCCAGCTTCCAGACCGCGAACACGTCCAAACCATCATCCCTACCACCACTGCCGATTTCAAACCAAACAACTCCAGCCCGACTCAGTCGCCGGAGCTGCGCCGAGCCACACTCGGTCACTCCTCCACAGCCACCTTTCGCCAACACCACCCAACAGCCCGACACGCCGACTGGTTTTTGCCACCACGAGCATCGCCGGAAAACCCCCAACACCAAACCAACGAAACAAAACTGAAACCCGACCACGGCCGCGCCACCCAAACATCCAACGCCCAAACCCGCAACCACCGTCACTAACCCAATAACCAACTTCCAGCCGCCAGCCGAGACCATCACCCTTCACGACCGTCTGTTCTCACCACCTCCGTCAACGTCCGTTGCGAGTCGCCGTCGACGGAGGAGAAGAAACCGCCTCTTAATCCGTCGCCCCCGCCACTGCCACGAGTTTCCGCCGCCGCCGTCGATTTCTGGAAGAGGCGGAGAAATCGCTCCTCTGCCGCTGTACCATCGTCGCCACCCAGACGACCCCGGAGCCACCCCACGTCAGATTGAGGTCGCCGTCGCCGATTTAGAAGAGGCGCATCACCAACGGCACACGATGAACCAGCCGCCGCTTCGCTGTCGCCTGTTCAGCGCCGCCGGTTGCTCGCCTCCGCCGCTACCAAACGCGGCCAATCCCGATCTTGCTGGCCGGATTCTGAACGGGGATGAAGAAAGAGACAAGGAGAGGAAAAAGAAAAGGGGCTGACGGGTTGTGAAGGGATTTAGGGCTTAATCCCTTCTAATACTCCAAGTTTTCCAAAATTTGCAATTAAACCCCCCAAACTTTCGCCCTTTTATCCAATTGACCCCAAAGCTTCCAAATTTATTCAATTGAGCCTCCAATTTACCCAAAACTCCAATTATACCCTTCCAAATTCAAGAACCCTAATAAAACAACACTATTGGCCTTATTTTCCCTAACCGGACATTCGATTCATGGCTATGGTTTTATTACCTTTTAAATTATTCAATATAAATATATATACTTTTTAAAACCAAGTACTAAGTTAAATTACTATTTTCATTGTAGGAAACGAGGGTCCTCAAACTTAGGATTTCAAGTACGAGCATCTACATTCGCATCTTTACGAAACTACATTCAAGTGGGTGATTCTAAACTCTTTTCAAAACTATGTTTGTCTATGTTAAATGCAATTATATGAATTATCTATGTCTCAATGCAACATTCCATAGTAGCTTTCGAGCTAAAACCATGATAGTGTGTTGTAGCCATTCATTTATGATTTATATGATTTCTTCTTAACGCCGAGTCTATTTATATAATGCATTGATGATTCATGTCTAAGCACATTATAGTCTTTCGGGTAAAAACAGTGCTTTCGGGCTAAAACAACAGTAGCTTTCGAGCTAAATCTAAGGTTGGCCAACATCTATGAACGACTGACAGTGTGTTGTAGCTATTCATTTATGGTTTGTATGATTTGTGTTTAATGTTGACAAACAAATCCCCACTGAGCGAGTTGAAAGCTCACACCCATCTTTATTAAACTTTTCAGGTTGAGGAGTTGGACGTGGTACGAGGCGGTGGATGCGAAGATGTTATTTTCAATGCTATTTTATTTTCTTCTCTATGGATTGGTATCTTTAGTTTTTGTCAAGTTTAAAAAAAACAAGATTGAGACTTGTGTTTCTATTTAAAACTTCTTGAATAGTCGAGTACTACTATTTGACGCGTTAAGTGAATTTCCTGTTTTAAATTAATGTTAAGTTTTATTCACGCTTCCGCTCAAATTTATTGTGATTGTGATTTATTGAAAACTCACGCCCTTGATTTTGGAAGTTTTATTTATAAAGAATCAAAATTTACACTTTTCGAAAATGGGGTGTGACATGTACTCTCCCATAATAGATATTATGACTCCAAAGAATTGAGAGTGCATCTTATACATGTGGTTACATCATATCTCTATGGGGATCATGATTTAGAGATATATACGAAAGTGTTTGCTAGCCTTTCATTGCCAAGGCAAGTAACTATAAGCCACAAAGTGAATTTTCAATAAATTGAAATGCTCACTTTATGGATTGAAACAATCCAAGTGGATGTGGTATAATTGTATAAGTGACTACTTGATTGGAAAAAGATAATCTATGCCCTTGCGTACTATAAAGAAAATAAGTTTTGAATTTGCGGTTGTAGCTATATATGCCAATGATATGAACATAATATGCACTCTTAATGAAATACGAGAAACCCCCAGATACTTGATTTTTAATTTGAGATAATGAATCATGAGAAAACTCGGTTCTGTCAAGGCTTTAAACTAAAACTCAAGTTTGTAGAATACTAAATTCTATAGTTTTCATATATCTAAAAGATGATCAGGCGATTAGATATGGACGAGTGCAATATGTTAGCACTCCTATGATTGGTCAAAGTGAAGATATAATGAAAGATTAATTTCGTCAATGGGATGACGAAGAACTAGTGGGAGCTGAGATTCTCTACCTATGTACAATATGCGCATTATTGTAACATTACTAATACACTTGACCAAATATTACTTTCTAAAAATTATTATCTTGATTTAACTCAATAAAGCCCAATGTCACTAGAATGGAATCAAAACGTATTTTGATACCTAAAAGAAACCATTGGCGTGAGTTTATTTGTCCCATTCATAAATATAATTGTGACTGCATATGGTCTTGTAACCATTAAATAAGATGTTGAGTTTACTTCCTACTCTAAAACACCAAATAGTACTGTTGATGGTTGTTACCCATTCGACCCATGTAAAGAGATCACTATCATAAATGTAGTAGTTCGTGAGTATCTATGGTAAATGTTATAATCATACATATCTAAGAACCATCCAGAGTGCTCAGATTCCCGATGTATTAAAGACTATTGGGGAACTAAAGTGTTTGGATAGGATTTGAAGTGATATTCGACATTACACATAAAGATAACGTCTTTCCTTGTGATGCTTTATATTACTTACAATAACCTACCATAGGAGTATCAATGAAGAATTGGAGAAAATGAAACAATGATTAAAGGAAGTGTAGGAAAAACCTCCAAGAAACTAACTCTAGGGTTGGGATTCTCGAGGATCATAAAACTTGAGAAAGATTGAGGGATGGAATGGAATTTATGATGGAAGAAAAGAGATACATAATCTGATGAACACCAGTCCATCTTCTATATACATTCTCATATGAATAGTGATACATGAAAAATATCGTGTAGAATATTTTACAGCCTATATTGATTCAGGCACGAGAATCTGTACAACTAAACCAACAGCCTTCTCTGGAGAAATTAAAGAAGATTTACACCCAGTAGCGGGAAGAGGTTTCTCTAAAAGGATTCTTATCCTTTAAAAGAGAAATTAAGCAAGCAGAAATAATGATTAGAGGAGAATATGGTACTCCATGGTACAAAGTCAAGACTCCACCTATCTATTTCCATAACACATGACTAGATATTTTATTAGAAATAATTTCCTATAGACTTTTAAAAGTTTACACAAGAACATGTGACTTGACGACTTATTTTTTACAACCTTATGCCAGTGATTACAAGAAGCATTACACATAAGAATGCCAATAAATTTTCATAGCAAGCGTGGTGATAAGGGTAAACTTCAACACTCCAAAATGAAAGGATCAAATAAAATATGGAGAAGTGATCCTCCAACTACGAATTGAAAGTCTAGTAGGGCATAAAGAATAAGGGTAAAAGCCCAAATGATTGAAATTCTAAAATCCAATATAAACAAGAGCTCACATCCTAATGCTACAATGGAAGAACAAGTTTCATTATACGATATCAAAATAAAAACTCAAAATAACTTTAACGAAGATCCTCTGGCATGGTGGAATAAAAATGAGCTCAAGGCATCTTTGAAGGTGAAAGATAGATAATAAAACAAGTTAGTAAGATATAATCTTATCCCAATGAATCAAAAAGATTGAAAGGTTATGCAATAAATACTTAAGGAACACCTCGACCTTAAGGTAATAGAGGCAGCAATCTCTCTATACATAAGGCCCGATTTTTTGATCTGTAACCATGTAATAATAAAAAGAGGAAAACCAAGACTCATTATTAATTATAAAAGAGTTAATAACATCTTTGAGTATGATGGGTTATGTATTCTAATCAGGGAACATTCCATGAATTGCATCAAGAATGTCAAAGTGTTCTCCAATTTTTAACTGCAAATATGATTTTAAGACTAACATGGAAGAAGGAAGCGAGAAGTTCACAACCTTATCCACGTCAAAAGGGCATTATATTTGGAATGTTATGCCAATGGGTCTAGCAAATGCACCACAGATATATCAGAGGAAGGTGGATAATATTTTTAAAGATTATTTCAATTTCCTGTTCATTTACATTCAAAGAATACGAAGGAGCATCTCAGACATTTGGAGATTCTTTTGGATGTTTGCCACAAAGATGAATTAGTGCTTTCGAGTAAGAAAATAATAATAGTTACAAGATAAATCAAATTCCTCAGAATTAAAATCGATGAATCTGGAATCATCCTAAACGATCATATAGTGGAAAAGATACAAGGATTTCCAGATATGCTCAAGGATAAAAAAACAACTTCAAAGTTTTTTGGGAGTTGTTATTTTTATCAGAATGTTCATAAATAATTTGACACATTACAGGAAGGTGTTTAGCCCCTTACTAAAAAGGATGTTGTAATTAAGTGGGTAAAGGAACGTCAAGAATGAATTAAAAAACTTAAAGAAGTTTGTAAGAAGCTTCTAAAACTAGCAATTCCAAATGATGATGATGTGTTGATTCTATATATATATGGGAGAAATTATTGGTGGGCAGTTGTTCTAATTAAGGCTACACCCACATGAGAGGTGCCTTGTAGATATTGTAGCGGACTATTTTCAAATAGTGAAGTAAATCAATGTCATATCAATGAGAATAAGTTCTTTCCTATCATAAAGGCGTTTAAAATATTGTCTTTATTTATGTTCAAAAAACTCACCTTAAAGATTGATAATTCCAGCGTTAAAGTTTTTCTTAAAAAAAAACTGAATCTAAACTAGAAAAATGCTAGATTACTTAGATGACAAGATAAATATCAATATTATGATTATAATATCATCGTTATAAAATCTCATAAAAATATTCTTGCAGAATTCCTTAACAAGAGATGGAGGGATTAGAGATTGACTCATTTCTCAAAATGGTGAGTTATTTAAGAGAAACTTTAGAGATGCTTCAATGTGAGTAATTGCATTGCCTCTTAATGAAGAGGTAGCCGGAAGGTTACAATGATATAATCAAAAATATTTTCTGATTGAATACGAGGTTGTTCATAGGCCAACAAACATTTATGGTCTATAATGAAAATGCCACTTCCTGGGATACATCGTTTATGTTGCAAAATGAGACACTTAGAGTACAGGGCCCTATACCTGTAATTGGGGATTCAAATACCTCTAGCACGAGTGCAAAGTTGGTATCATCTACAAATGAACCATCTCAAGCTAAAATCGAAACTCTGTTAAATCCTGAGTCATTGTTTCAACCCATCACCTCAATAGATAATGAGGAAGATATCAATCTTAGGTCACAGAAAGGAAAATTTAAGGCTGATATAATGAGATTTTAAAAAATTCTCATTCTCAGGTATATCATCAAAAATGGAAAAAACTGATAACAAGAGTATAAATCAATCCTTCTAAATGCCTGGTTGATGCACCGGGAAGATACCCAAGAATATGGATGTTTCCAGACTCTCACCCAAAAGAAGTTAGTTGGTGGTATGAATTTGGAGCCCTATCCTCATTTCATAAAAGGTTACGATCTTTTCAAACATATCACAACTTCTAAAATTATTACAAGATGCAGTGCACGAGACATGGGCAAATAACCTTCACCTCACACGATGTGACGTTCTATTTTCATGAAGATGATGTGTTACAAGAGTTATATCTCTTCAGTGCAATGCCAAAACCAGTCAAAAAAGAAATTAATGAAGCATTCTATTTCATCAACCTTAGACAACCGGATATAGAGACCCTAGATAGAATCGAAGCACTGGTGCCTGAAGGAGTTCCATTACAGGCATCTCTCACCGAAGATAGTATGTCAACAAGAAGTGCATGATTTCTTTAGGTTTGACTCACAAAGATGGACCAAATCAAGTTTTCCTTCAAATTCTTCTAAAACTCGATGAGCGAATCTTTCTTGTTGAATACAATGACTGGAAACACTATCAGATTCGCAAAAGACCTTTTTGAGAATAAGAGAACTCTTATGTGGAATAACAAGCTACCAGGGAGTAAAGAAACTCATCGAAAATACTGTAATATGGTTCACGTTTGGCGTTGGACGGATAAAATCTGGCCAAAATGCCCGAACCAAAAAGAGTTCGAGTTTGGCACTAGATCCAAATAAAGCTGGATAGAAAAAGTGATCAGAGACCACCAAAAATACTTTTTACCCGAGGACCGCAAAAGCCAAAAAAGTAATAGGAACACCGTAAAAAATAAATAAATCATATGTCCATAAAGTTCCTGAAAAGTGCTTCTACAAAATGAAAATTCGAACAACTACTAGAAGGACAATAATTTAAGAACTAACGTAAGTAGTGAAGTTAGTAAAATTATAAGAGATGTGAAGTCCGAATATTCAAATTCACTAGGCTTTTGTAAACTCATGAGTTGGAGGAATCAGAAGGCATCGATCATTTCCCTTCTATTTTCCCATATGAAATAAAACTTAGTGTGAATATAAGAATATGATTTTATAATAGTGAGTTATTTTCCTTTCAAGTTTATGTGTGATGGGTGTAAAGTTACCATGGGTAGTGATCGAGGATTTCTTAACACTCTAAGAAATCTTCTCCGCAATAGTACGGAGTCGATTGTAGAGCGGTAAGTTTTCCCGAGTCGTGTCTCTCGAGGATAGATATAATCGGCGGTCGGTGTTTTTACTTACTCTCTTGTTAATCGAAATTACACTACTCTAAACTAAGAAAGCATTAATCATTGAGTGGATTTTGTTGTTTATGCTAAAGCTTGCATTTAAAAGGAGACTTTAATTAAAAGTGATTTAAATGAAGATGAAGAGAATGAGGGTTTAGGGTGTTCGGTTCGTCTCCACGATCAATTGGTTTTTGCCGAGCACTTAATCCAAGATTCGGGGTTGTCAATCCCAAATTGTCGACCAAGTGTAGGGGTCGTCAATCCCAATTCTCGACAAGCTCCGATTAATAGTTCTAAACGAACTTAAACCCTAAACCCGTAATTACTAAACTAATTGCATCAAGAAAAGCTTACAATTAAAGGAGAATTCATGGAGGGAAAATCAAGCATTTCAAATTGAAATTGGTCAAAAGGCATTAAATTGAAAAGAAGTCAAATTTACCAAAGAGGAAAACTTCATACATCTTTTAAGGACTAAGAGCATGTCTAACTAAAAGGAGTAAAAAGCTTGAAAATGAAAGCATCCATGGAGTTTGCAAGAACAACAAAAACTACAAGCTAGAAAATTAAAAGGAGGAATTGAAATGCAATGAACAATAACACAAACTAAATCTAAAAACCAAKACAACTTCAATAACAACAATCAATAACAATACAAAAGAGAAAGAAAGAGTACTACCAAATTGCATTAAACTCCAAAAGCTTCAAGTCTTCAAACAACAAGCTCCACAAATGAAGGAGGTGTCACCCACTCCAACACTTGCTTAAGAACAACTAACTAACCAACTAAGCTAAACTGGATTAACTACTAAGCTAGCTAAAACTACATGAAACTAAGGATTATCAACTAGGGTTTATTATTGCAAGGAAAGGTAAATGCTTGGAGGAAATGGAACAAGCCCAAATTCCCCCAAGGAAGGTTAGCATAAGGTTGGAGAAAGATGGGTCTATTTATACAAAAATTCAGGGGCAAAATCGTCAAAATGGATCAAAATCCCGAGTTGGACTGCGTTTTAGTCGATCGACTGAGGAGCAGTCGATTGACTGCTTCGCCCAAAATCTCCAAACTCACCGGACTTCAGTCGATTTGGGGAGGTCCAGTCGATCGACTGGCTCGGCTGCTCCAGCTCGGTTTCTCGTTTTGCTCTAAACGTCCGCCGGTTGTCGCTCCTCGTTCACGCTGTGTTTCCTTGCTTGTCCGTTCCAATCCGAGTCGAGTGGGATGCCTCCAATCGTGCGCGGGACCGTTTGGTCATCCTACGGCCAAAAATACGAAAAATGGTAAAAATGTACGAAAAACTACTAAAAATTGCACAAAAGTGATACAAACCTAAAACTAACAAAATAGGCCAAAACGACTCCTAAAACCCGTAAATGCAAGCAAAACATACGCGAATGCGACACAAAAAGGTCACAAAAAAGTGTACAAAAAAGTACAAATCAGGTAGCTAAACAAGTAATCTCCTCCTTAGGAGAGATTACTAATGTAATAATCATTATTATGCCTAAATAGATTTTAGGCTTTTGTTCATCTTCTAAATATATATAGTTTTATTTTGTAAATTAAAAAAACACGCCTTGAGGAAGGAAATTAAACAAGGTTGTGATGTGTATTGCTGAAGGAATATGGTACTGGAAGCCATCGATTGCGATCGTGTGGTTGTGCTGGAGTAGCTCGTAAAAATCCAGAGAGACACAACAGGGAAATATTAAGTTATGGGATTCAGTTAATTTGAATTATTATACGGAAGCATGTTAGACCGGATATGATCGTAATGGATTATTTCCATTTAAGTCATATATATATATATATATATATATATATATATATATATATATATATATATATATATATATATATATATATATATATATATATATATAGGATTAGGTTCAAATAGAACCCACGTCAATATATGCGAACCTAGGGACCAATCCTGACCATTGATCTAATAATATGTGTGGACCAAATTTTTCTATTTTTTAAATTCGTTAAATTACACATATGGAAGGAGAAGGGCTTTCATGTAATTTTATAAATGTTGAACCCTACCATATCATCCCCAGCCCCTTTTTCTTCCCAAACCCGTTTCTCTCTTTTTCCTTCTTCTCCAGAAATCGGCCGCCTTCGGTCGTCGGCGAATGGCACCTGGCGACGGCAATCGGGCGCCAGCGTGGAATCGAGGTCGGCAGCGGCTACACGTTCACGCTTTGCCTTGCTGTTCCTCTTCTCCCTCCTCCTTGCGACGTCGTTTAGGTGCACCATCGCCGATGACGATAACGCCATTGAAGGCGCCGCGGAGAGCAGCGATCTCTTGATCCGGCAAGTGGTGGATCACGGGGAAGGGGGGGGCCGTTAACGAGAACACATTGCTGAACGCCGATCACCACTTCGCGATCTTCAAGAGGAAATTCGGCAAATCGTACGCCACCCAGGAGGAGCACGATTACAGGTTCAAGGTCTTCAAGGCTAGCCTGCGCCGCGCGAGGCGACACCAGCAGCTCGACCCCTCCGCCGTCCACGGCGTCACCCAGTTCTCCGATCTCACGCCGCGCGAATTCCGAAACCAATTCCTTGGCCTCAATAGGCGGATCCGCTTCCCTTCCGACGCTCACAAGGCGCCGATCTTGCCGACTAATGATCTGCCGACAGACTTCGATTGGAGAGAACGGTCCTCTTGCTGTGGCTATCAATGCAGTTTTCACTGTAAATAGAGGGGTGGGCAATTTTCAATTTGGTCTCAGCCATCTATGACGGGCTATTTTCGTAATTGCTTTATGCCACATTTTTATGGGTACTCTCTTTCCGGGTTTTACCTTGGAAGGGGTATATTTATTGGCCTTGTAATCAGCAACCAACTCTTCCTTTAATTTGATCGGCCATGTGCCTTTATTAAAAAAAATGGTGTTGTTGACCCCCAGTGCTTTTGAATTGGGCCCCCGGTGCTTTTTGAAGGAATAATCCGGTGCTTTTGGGAGAAATTGGCAGGGGAACTGGGGTGGCGACGGTGATGCGGCTGTGGTTGTTGGCCGATCTTGGTTGAGTTTGGTTCGTCGGACGGCGACTTAGATTTGGACGGTGGTGATGTTGAAAAATAAAAAGCAGTGGTAGTGTAGTAAAAAAAGCACCGCAACAATATTAAGAAAGCACTCCAAAAAACTAGCACTGCCAACATAAAAAAAAAAAAAAAGCACTGCTGAAGACTTGTGTAGTGCTATAAATAGTCATATATAATGCTTTTTAATATTCAGATTTTTAAATTTAATTATATTTATTTATTTTTACATTTTTAAATATGCAATATGTATCTTAAATCGTAGATCTTGAGAATGTGATTAATTTGATATATATTTCATTAAAAATAAATAAAAATTAAAAAAGTTATGGTTCGTTGAAGATTTGAGTTTTATTATAAATTTTTGAATTTGTAGTTATATATCCGTTGTGCTTTTTAAAAAGCAATTTAGTGCTATTCATAAACGTCGTTATATGTCCAAAATACCCTTTTTAATTATTTAATAGATTTTTTTAAATTATTACCATGCTGACATGTCATAATCTCAACCATCAAGATTATCCAATCTAATGGTCAAGATGAGTCCCTAGGTTCGCATATATTGACATGGTTCCATTTGAACCCAACCCTATATATATATATATATAATATATATATAGTATAATATATATATATATATACATCAACAATGGAATCAATTTCCACCATGGGCCGCTTGGGAACAACAGGCCTTTGCTGCCCCACCATGCCCATATCCCACGGCTTCTTGGTCCATGCCAACTCCACCTAGCCAGACCCAACCCACTTCTGGACTGCTCGGCCCACGCCCACAGCAAGCATACAATGCCCATGCACCCTCTAGCTATGAAAACTTGGACATTTGTTAGCAAATATGAGGCGAGTGCACTTCACTACACCCAATCTGAGGCGAGTGCACCTGCACTTCAACGATGTCTAAACAAAGGAAATAACACTACCTTTCATCCTATAGTAAAAGCTCCTTACAGATATGATCGTAATGGGTTATTTCCATTTAAGTTATATATTGAAATATAATCAGACTTAAATAAATGACAAATTAATAATTTATTAGTTTATAGGTGTTAATACAAATATAATCGCAAAGCTTTATCCTTTTGTAAACTACGGTCAATTGACAACATATAGTAATTATATCAGTAAATAGTCATTGTACCCCTAAACCCTAATCTTGTACCTTTATATAAAAGCCTTTAGTCCTCATAATAAGAGTACTCAGTATTTTCTCTCATAACAATTTCCTCTCTTCTCTCTAATTCAAAACACATTATCAGTACGAATCTCTAATCAATTAAGAGTGATCGAGAAAATTCCCATAAACAAGGAAATCATGTTGTGTAGAAATCTTGCAGATTCATTTTCCAACTTTTAAATGTTGGATGGCTCTTAGTTTTTTACAGTATATTCAAGGCGTTGAAATAATGATGAAGATCTAATTCTAATCTACATGGATTCCAATAATTGATTCCGAACAGAACAAAGATTTTGTTCTCAAAATCATCGGTGTGGTTTTTTTCAAAATAAGATTGCACAAAATCTAATCGTTGGATCAAGTTAAAATTTAGATATTATTTTTAAGACACGTAAAGATTTATTCTGGATAGTGGAGATTGGTTTAAAATTTGTTTACTAAAGAAATGCTATGAACAACTTTTTGATTTCTTCCATCGTCATATGTAATAATTGTGTTTTCCAAAAGAAACTCGAACTAACATTTCTTGATAGTACAGAAGATTATTAGGATAAGATCCATTGTAGTTCTTGAAGAAACTCAATATTCTTGAAGAATAATAAATGTTATTAACGAACAATTCATACTTTCACTTATAAATATTGAAAAATTGTGAAGAAAATTATGTAATTTTCTTGGAACCTATTTTGCCCAAAATAATTTTGGATAAAGAGGAAATTAAAACCTAAAGTGAAGTATTTGAATGCGATTGATCCACTTTGGAAAATAAAGAAAAGTTTTAGTTTTGGATTAAAACTTGTAATAACATGCTTAATTCAAATTTTGTAACTCCTTTATTTCTAATGTTTTGTAACCGCAGCTATTAGTAAAGCTAATTCTTCAGAAATCCTTACACGATTCCACACATATTCATAAGAATAAACATAGCACTTTGATCAAGAAATTCCCTTGGTCTCTTGCATATGGTGATAATATTTTAGTATAATGTACAGTTCGCCAGAGACGAAACATAATATGCTTTACCCGTCTTACCATGAGAAAATAGACGTCTGGAATAGAGTACGCATATGTTTTAAGAAAAACATGTTAAGCACGTGATTCGAGATATCCATGAGTTCGGTTTTTATTAGAAATGTGCATAAAATTTTATTTGGGAAAATTTATTGTTGAAATAATTTCTACTATCAATTAATATTAAATCGAATATTCTTGTATTGACAAGTAAGTTTTAAAAAAACTCTTGAGGATTTAAAATTAATTTTTCATTTTGAACATGAAGTTCATTATTATCATAATTTAGCATGACTAGTATGACCATCCAGTTTTGTTAATATGTGAAGAGTAGGAAGATTCTTATAGTTCTTTCGAATGCTACATTTTCTCGACAAAGATGATCGTTAAATTATGACTATCTTAATTGGAACTAGGTTCCAATAATATTCATGTTTTTATATGAAGAGGTGAAATCTTGTTGGTTCACTTACCCTCCATGTTGACTTCTAAGTTTTTGGATCCATTAGAAGATTACATGAGCTATTAATTCATAACCATATCTATTATTTAGAAGAACAAAATTATATGTATATATATATAATATATATATATATATATATATATATATATATATATATAGACATTTATCGCTTGCCATTAGAATAATATTTCACTAGTTGAATTAGATATGCCAAATAAAAAACTATTTGATGAGAACAATATTTTTTATGGGAAATTAATATTTCACTAGTTGAATTAGATATGCCAAATAAAAAAGTATATGTGATACCCATGTTTATGACTTACCATTAGAAACCTCCATCAAAAGTTAACAAGCACGGTATGTGTAATCGCCCCACCAAATGTCAAGATGGATAGCGAATGCTGAGAACATATCAAATATATATTTTGGACATCATTTGTTAGTTATTGTACAATAAAAAATATTCCCAGCACTAGGGGGATAATAGACTTATGTCAAGGTAACCAAAAAAATATGAAATGCATAAACAATCCTCGCAAAGTGTAAATCAAACTTGAAGTTTGTATTAAAATCTTGCATTTTAGATTACTGATTGTAAGATTGTCAATAGTTTTCAACTTCAATATATATAAAATCATATAAGATGATTAAGATGGCATGCTTAAGGCATAACAAAGATTGATTCCAATATTTATCTTTATATGGACCAGTTTTTTGTGATGGTCTTCTTACTAAACGTTATACTACAGTAGAGTATACAGACATAACAAACCATAAACCCTTGAAGAGGTTTAGGTACTAATGGTAATTAGAGAATAAAAAGATCTTGTAAAGTTATGTCTATATAATGAGATCAAATAGAATCAATAAGAAAGTTAGTCGACTATATTTATACTCATGAGCTCAATACGAGGATGGTGTTTTGAGTTTCATTAAAAGTAATTGACACAATCGTTTGGCCAAGATTGAATATGCAATCTTATAGATTGTTATATATTCGACTAGAAGTTCATTCATATGAAACATGTTGTCAATACTATATGAATAAAAATTATTCTATAAGAGCGTTTTTGTATGTGGTGGATGATATTGAAACTTGAAACTTCATTCAACTGACAATATAGAAACAAAGGCTTGAATGTAATGTTATCTTAAAAGGATTTTGATATGCTTGAAGCATATTTTTAACATTATAAGTTAATATAACGAGATATGCATTGCACTCTTTCTTTCCTTACCTGAGGTTTTATCCCATTGAGTTTTCCCAATAAGGTGTTAATGAGGCAACATTATGAGCATATTCAAAGAACAATGTACTCTTTTTCTTTCACTCGGTTTTTTCCCATCGGATTTTTACTTGGAAAGTTTTGACGAGACATATTCTTTGCATGATAATGATGTATAAACATCAACATATGACATAAAACTTATGAAGAGTTAACCATTGATATTATATTTCAAAGTTTAAAGATATTACCCTTTGACCCATTTTTTGTCTTATATGGTTTTTTCTGACAAAGTTTTAATGAGTCAACACGTGTACACTACAAGTGTGAAAAGATATGTTTTGTTTATTACACAACTCAAATGAGACTATATAAAGATGATAAAGACAAAACATATCTCTCTCATGTTCTTCTACACACAAGATCTTCAAACAGTGACGACGTCAATATCAAACAAATTCTCTCAAGTGATAATTTGACGGACTTATTTACGAAGGTATTATCAACATCACCGTTTAGAAGATTGGTATACAAGATTGCAATGCGTCTACTCAAAAATTTAAATCGAAGGTTTTCAGGGGAAGTAGCGTTGTACTATTTTTCCTTCGACTAGGTTTTGTCACATTGGATATTCTAATAAGATTTTAATGAGATAACATTTTAAAGTCATTCAAGTGAGAGTGTTGAATTATATATTAATGAATAGTCATGGTACTTCTAAGCCCTAATCATAAGAGGCTCTAACCCTTATTATAACATCACTCCATATTTTCTCTACACACAATTTCCCCTCTTCTCTCTAATTCACAACATAACATACATTCATAAGATATGGACGAATTGTTTGACAACGAAAAAACAAAAGAATTGTACAACTCAATCAAAGTATTGGATTATCATATTAGAACGACCGTCAAATATCTCTAAACAACTCAATAAAATAACACAACTATAACGATAACGATTATGTGCAGATAATTAAAAATATCATCGGAAAAAAAAAACTCAAAATGCATTGAGAAAAAAGAATGATCTTTTGTTAATTGTGAGGAAAATATCTATACGTATATACTATAGGAGGCCTGCAGGCCTCCGGGGGTGACATATGTCACCCCTCAATTAGTTTTTTTTTTTTCTATTTATTCTTTTTTATCTTTTCTTTTGATTTGTTCTGTTTCTTTTTTCTTTTCTGTTTTTTTTTTCTTTTTACTTTTAATAAATTTATACATAAAAATTATTCTTAATTTAAAATACATTTTAAATTATGATATTTTTATTATCAACATATTAAAAATAATAATTATATTATTTAATGATCTATACCTCTATACCTTATTATTATTATAAATGGCCTACCAATTTTTGGGCAGGCCATTTGGCACCATTTTATTGGGTGTTTTTTTTTATTTTTTATTTTCTATTTATTCTTCTTTATTTTCTTTTGATTTTGTTTTATTTGATTTTTCTTTTTTCCTTTTTATTTTCTATTTCTTTTGATTTATTTTTTTTTCTTTTTAGGTTTTTTTTTTAATAAATCTTATATAAAAAAAGTTATTTTAAATATCAAATCAATTAGTATAATTTTATTTTTCCAAATTATAACTATCTTTATATATTGTACTAATTTATGGTAAAAGTTGTGATTGGTTATTGTTTAGCAAAAAAATTGAATTTTAGAAAATCTAATTCATTACTGTAATTCTTTTCTTCATAAAATTATATTTTAAATTATAGTATTTTTATTCTTATCATATTAAAAAATAATAATTATATTTATTTAAAGAATGTGTTTTTTTAATTCATTCTTTGTAATTTACTTTATATTTTTCTCCACAAATCATTAAATTCTGTCAACACGAATTTGTTGTTCTACGAATGAAATTCATTTTTCTTTCTTTTTTATTTTTTTCTTTCATATTTTAAATTTTTATTTGAGATTTTTGTCCTTACTTGGCAGCCATAAAACTTATCATTTAATTTTTTTATTTAAAATTTATTCCTTTGATGTTTTAATGTTTGGTTCTTTTTAATATATTTTGGATTTAAAATTTTTCTCTAATGTATTTTTTTATTTTTAATTTAAAATATAATTCTCAAGTAAATGCATAAGAAAATCTTAAGGTAAAAGAATATTATATTGTATAAAGAATTATTATTTCAGAATACCTAATCTTATAATTTCGAAATGTTTATAATATGAATGAATATTATTAATAAATATATATTACGTAAAGGAAAATTATATTGTATAAATAATAATTATTTAAATATACATAATTAATGTATTTAATCTACCTATATAATATAGGAAAGTTTAGAGAGTCAAGAAGGATATCATTTTTATTTCACTAGATAGAACATACAATTGTTATATCACGGATCAGATCACTAACAAAATGAATACATTAAATTAAAATTTCAGATATATTACATATAAAATAAACATACATCAATATATAAATATATTAAATAATATTAGGTTGCCCTACTAAGCACATTTACGTAATATTCAAAGTGTATTTTATATTTGTATATTGAGGCAAATTGACACCCTATATTACATATAAAATAAACATACACCAATATATGAATATATTAAATATTATTAAGTTGTCCTACTAAGTACATTTACGTAATATTCAAAGTGTATTTTATATTTGTATATTGAGGCAAATTGACACCCTAACCGTTAACCGTTAGTCAGACTCCTTAAAATATTTTTTTATTTTAAAAAAAATCTAGGAGACCTACAAAAAATTGCTTAAAACCCCCCCAAAAGAAAAACCTTACAAATAATACAAAACAAAATAAAATCCAAAAATAGAGAAACTAAACTAAAAACTAAAAAAGAATCTTAAAATTAAAAGAAAACACTTAAACCTTTTGGAGTTGCCTAACGAAATATTTAGGTTATCTAACATAACTTTTTTTACTTTATATTATCCATGAATTAGTTGATTCAATGTTACAATGCAATCTTATTTTTATATAATACAAGTAATTAAAACCCAACATCTAAAATTTTAATTATGATAGTGAATAAATGATATAGCATGATTAACAGAAATAATTATTAATAAAAAAATACAACTCTTTTATATTTTTTAATTTTATCTAACATCTTATAAATTAATTTAAAAATTATGAATATAAATTCGTCCCGCAACGAAGTGCGTGTCAATTCTAGTATTTATTATGTTCAATTCTAGTATTTATTATGTTAGATAATGCAGAGACGGTTATGATGACACTATTCATTAGAATACAAGCAACAATTGATTAATATTTTATACCAAGTCTGGAGAGATTAATTATAAATTTACTATATATAAAAGAGCTATTAGTTTATATATTGGCTTAGGGGTGCGCAAAAGATAGCCCGGCCCGCATCAAAACCCCTCGGACCCGCATCAAAACCCTTCGGATCGGACCGGTGATAGTACATCCCGGTGCACGACCTTTAAATTGGACTTCACGGGTTCCGGTCCAAACCCATAAATTTACGATCTGGACATAATTGAACATTTTTTTATATTGTATTTTATATCACTCCTATATATTAATGAAAAATCCTCCTAACATATGTGTCTGTTTCGTATGCTTCGTTTGTCAAATAAAATATTTTGATGCTTTGTTTGCTTATGTGTCATTCGAACCTAATATTTACCTAATTTATTACTTTTTTTATTGTATCTTACCTAATTTAATTATTTTATTATAATTTTCCTTATTCAATACTTTTTTTCGATTCTACTAATATAAAAATATAAACAAGTCATATATAAATAGTAATTAAAATTTAAATTAGTTATTTTAATTAAAAGAAAAATCACATATGAAATAATTCTAATTATAAAAAATTATTATAAAAATAATTAAATAAATTTTATTGATAATAGAATCTAAATAATTTTATTTTTGGAGTTTCAAATATTCTATATAGGTAAAATATGAATTATTTACAATAATATAAGTAATGTATTCAATCTAAACATTAGTAATGTATTCAATCTAAACATAAAAAAATATATTAAATTATATACTAATAATTGATAAACATTGATTAGACACCAGTACAATGCGATACGGGTTGAGAGTATGACATATTTTGAATATCTCAAAGTATGTAACTAATAATTTTTAAAGAATTTATTCTAAATATTAGTATATAAACTAATTTAATAATAATAATAATTAATAAAACAGATATTAGACATGTGTTTAGAATGTGACGCCTTTTGAATTTTTGTAAGTATTTAAATAAGATTATTAATGAATTTAATTTAAACATTAAATACAAAATTATTTAATATTTATAATAACTAATAAATAGATTATACATGTACAAGGCGCGGGTTGAGAATAAATTATTTTAGATTTAAAATTTAGTAATTATCACAAATATTTTTTATATTTAACTTTTGATAAGTCCCGTGTAACACACGATGTTAAACACGTATATATTAATGCAATTCTCATAATCTATGTGTTTGTTTCATATGTTTTGCTTGGATAATAAAAAAATTTGGTGTTTCGGTTGCTTATGTCAACCTAGCCTAATATATATCTAATTTATTATTTTGTTTTTATTGTATTTTGCCTAATTTAATATATTTTTTTATTATATTTAGCATAACTTAATAGTTTTCTTTTATTATATTTTGTCTAAGTCAACAATTTCTTTTATACTCCTAATATAAAAATATAAATAAGTCATATATAATTAGTAGAAAAAATCTAAATTAATTATTTTAATTAAAAGATAAATTACATATGAAATAAGTTTAATTATAAAAAAACTTATTCATGAAAATAATTAAATAAATTATATTTATAATAAAAGTTGAAATAATTTATTTTTTGAAATTTTAAACATTTTGTATAGGTAGATTATGGTATATTTGCAATAATTGGAGTATGTAACTGAATATTAGTAATGAATTCAATCTAAATATAAAAAAATAAAATTATATTATAATAGTTAATTAATTATATTAGACAATGGCACGGTGCGAGAAGGCTTGAGAGTGTGACACATTTTGAATTTTCAAAGTATGTAACTATAATTATTAATAAAATTAATATAAACATAAAAATATAAAATGAGTAAATAATAATTAATTAATATAAACTAGAGACGGGTTAAAACGTGACATCTTTTGAATTTTTGTAAGTATGTAAATATAATTATTAATAAATTTAAACTGATCATTAAAATATAATATTAATTAATAATTATAATAATTAATAAATTGAACAAGGCACGGGTTAAGAACACATCCTTTCAGTTTTTTATTTTAAATTTAAAACTTTATAATTTTCACAAATATTTTTTATATTTAACTTTTTATAAATCCCGTGTATACATGGGTGTTAAACTAGTATATATATATATACACTAGTTTAACACCCGTGTATTACACGGGATTTATAAAAAATTAAATATAAATAATAGTATTTGTGAAAATTATAAGATTTTAAATTTAAAATAAAAAAATTGAAAGGATGTGTATCTCAACTCGTTCCATGTTCAATTTATTAATTATTATAATTATTGATTAATATTATTTTTTAATGTTCAGATTAAATTCATTAATAATTATATTTGCATACTTATAAAAATTCAAAAGATGTCGCATTTTCAACCCGTCTCTAATTTATATTAATTAATTATTATAAACTAATTTTATATTTTTATATTTAGATTAATTTTGTTAGTAATTATAGTTACATATTCAGAAAAATTCAAAACATGTCATATTCTCAAGCCTCCTCGCAACGTGTCATTATCTAATAAATATTAATTAATTATTATATAATTTTATTTTCTTGTATTTAGATTGAGTTCATTACTAATATTTAGTTACATATTCCAATTATTGAAAATATATCATAATTTACCTATACAGAATATTTAAAATTTCAAAATTAAATTATTTCAACTTTTATTATAAATACAATTTATTAATTATTTTCATATATAATTTTTTGGTAATTAAAATTATTTCATATGTAATTTGTCTTTTAGTTAAAATAGTTAATCTAGATTTTTTTCTACTAATTATATATGATTTATTTATATTTTTATATTAGGAGTATAAAAGAAAATTATTGAATTAGACAAAATATAATAAAAGTAAACTATCAAGTTAGGCTAAATATAATAAAAATAAAATATTAAATTAGGCAAGATATAGTAAAAAGAAAATATTAAATTAGGTATATATTAGGCTCGGATGACACATAAGCAAACGAAGCACCAAGATTTTTTACTACCCAAGCAAAACATACGAAGAAAACACATAAATTAGGAGGATTTTGAATTAATATATACTTTTTTAACACTCTTGTATTACACGGAACTTATCAAAAGATAAATATAAAAAATATTTGTGATAATTACTGAATTTTAAATCTAAATTTAAAAATTAAAATAATTATTGCCAACCTGTAGTACATGTCTAATCTATTTATCAATTAGTACAAATATTAAATATTTTTGTATTTGATGTTTAAATTAAATTCATTAATAAATACTTACAAAAATTCAAAAGGCTTCACATTCTAAACTCGTGTCTAATATCTATTTTATTAATAATTATTATTATTAAATTATTTTATATATTAATATTTAGGATAAATTCGTTATTAATTATTAGTTACATACTTTGAGATATTCAAGATATATCATACTCTCAACCCGCGTCGCATTGTACTGGTGTCTAATTAATATTTATTAATTATTAGTATATAATTTAATAATTTTATATTTAGATTGAATAAATTACTAATATTTAGTTACATACTTTGATTATTGTAAATAATTCATATTTTACCTATATAGAATATTTAAAACTCCAAAATAAAATTATTTTAAATTATATTATCAATAAAATTTATTTAATTATTTTCATAATATTTTTTTAATTAAAATTATTTCATATGTAATTTTTCTTTTAATTAAAATAACTAATTTAGATCTATCTACCTATTATATATGAMTTATTTCTATTTTTATATTAGGAGAATCAAAGGAAAGTATTGAATAAGGAAAAGTATAATTAAGAAAAAATTAAATTAGGTAAGATACAATAATAATAAAAAAAGGTAAATATTAGGCTCGGATGACACATAAGCAAACGAAGCATCAGAATTTTTTATTTGTCAAACGAAGCATACGAAGCAAACACATAGGTGAGGAGGATTTTACATTAATATATAGGGGTGATATATATATAAATTCATTCAGTAATGAGACTTGTCAGATCAATTTACAAACAAGGTTTGCCTATGACCAAAGCCGGTTCCTCTCTCTAGCCCTCACCATCCACTCCCGCCTTCGTCATCGTCCCTCACGCCGGTCCCTCTTCTCATCTCTTTTACAACAGATAGACAACAACTACAACCTTCATTAGCTAGCCTCGCCTCCACCCGTCCACCGCTGATGGAGCCCCGCTCCACCGCTCGTCATTCCCGTCCATAATTTGTATTGGATTTGTGATTAGTATTGGATGTGGGGATTTGGTTAATTTTTCTTGATTTATCATTCAGTTTATGCATCTTTCAGTATGGGTTTTACCGTTTTGGGTTTGTGTTATTTCAATATGTGAATAAAAAATGTTGCATCTAAATTCACCTTCACAAGATACCTAGCTCAAACATAGAGCAACATTAAGTTCAAAGCCAGACCAAAATACATAGCATGTATTTGCAATTTTGCACAATTATTCAGTAGTGATATATTAAGCACCTCTTTAACGCTCTAAGACGAGCAAATTATCATTTCAAGTGTCATTACATGCTTCATCATTATCAAACTACACAATTCGAGATGAAAAAATTCAAATAAAATCGAGAAAATGGCAATACTACCATTTCAATTGTCATGACCTTCAGCATCCCACCGCAGGGTCATTTAAGCGTTGAATGCTATAAACAATGTGGATACGTTTACCACATCAGTGCCTAATTCTAAGGCGTCTCCCAACATCAAAGTGCACATCCAAAAGCCCCGTTATTCCAGCCTCAATTTTTTGACCTATCTTAACGGGGCCAACTCCTTGAGGAGTCCCTGCATGAGAAATATAACACCAGGAAATGCCAATGAGACAGTACAACTTAGAGTTCCACCATAATTTGCTGTGTGATGTGAAAATTACAAAGTTACACTACGTTGCATTTCTATTTCATTTAGTAGAATTTGTTGTTTGACAATTCAGAAGTGCAAAAATATTCAGGTAGTGAATGGATCGCTACAAAAAAATAAAATAATAATAATAATAATAAATTACAAAAAAATTACTCAAAATTATTTGTGTGCCTCAAATGCTATCGCTAGTGAAAATGTTAAGAAATATACATAATTTACACCTTCTCACTTCCAATCATCAATATTTAATCACATCCAATTATATAACAACTTAAACATTACAGTAACTATCATCAGCACGCCAAATCACAAACACACTATTAACTTCTTTTTTTTTCAACCATCAATAACATCTAATCACAATTTTACTAAAATAATAATCACATCAACTATCATCATTGCATTTGCCAACCTATATTCACTCGCACACTCATTATTCATTTGCACTTTTCCAAACAACTATTCACACTATTTTCTCCAAATTTAGCAAAGGGCATAACAAGAGCCAAGCTATTATTCCCTCGTTTTCAGCATTCTATCTTGTAGTTGGACTCATATGCTTGATACAACCATTGACTACAAGAACCATCAAATCCACTAATATGCTTGGATTTTCAGCACTATAAAAAACGCAACTCGGATATATGGCAAAGTCTAAATTTTGTGTTGAGACATTAATTTAAAAATAACTGTAGATGAACAATTTAAAAGCAGCAATGCCGAGCCCTTATTCTTACCTGTCAGAATGATATCACCCTCAAGTAGTGTAAAGATAGAACTGATGTGGCTAATCAAGAATGGGATCTTAAATATCATATCACTTGTGGATCCTTTCTGACGTATTTCTCCATCAACCTAAACAGGAAAAGGATTAGACACAAGCAACAGACGGACGAAGCATGCCAAGAATAAAGAACAAGTAGTACCTTTAACCACAGTTCTACATTGTGAGGGTCCGGCAACATAGATTTGGGTAGCTGCAGAATCAAAGTAAAAGATATTCAGATTAAATACGTGCTTATAAAATAGATGAGGTTGAACAACATCAAATATGTTATTATTATTCATCTTTGAATACAATTAGCACTATATATCAAGAGATGCAAGACGCAAAAATTAAACTGATTGATTTCTTACTATAGAGCTGATTGGCGTGAAGGTATCTTGGCCTTTAGCTACAGACCATGGTAGACCTGCAGACTTTTGACATTAAATTAAAAAGGTGAGAAAAACTATTAAAAAGTGCAATTCTAACTCGCGTTAATATGATACAGAATGGTTTACTATAAAATGTTAACATTACACAAACCTTAGCAGTAGATTGGATCTCCCTTGCAGTCATATCCAAACCAAGAGCATAACCTGGAACACAAAGAGCGTCATAGAAACTTTATTATCTTTCCCTTTCTTGTAGGGGGAAAAAAGAGACGACAGCTATTTCGGTCAGTATCCATAGAAATTTTAGTCAAACATGTTAAGTATATAGCACGGAAAAAATGGAACGAGAGAATACGCGATTCTCACTCAAACAAGTAGATTATTTCTTAGTAGATGAATGAGCAATCAATTCGTTTGATTGCATCACACATATTACAGCTTTAAAAAGGTTAGGATGCATAGAAATTTACCAAGAATCAGAATACGAAAGCAATTAAATTAATTAATCATTCAATTGCAGCACACACAACTGGTTACAGCTTAATAATGTTGGAAAGTGCCAAGAATTAGAATGCCACATAACATTTAGACCATACTCTGGCACAAAATTAAAAAAAAAAAGTGCATGTAATTCTATGATCAACAAACTGACTGAACTTTGAAATTGCCTCTAAAAGCTGAAGCTCTAAATAGCTTGAACCTTCAAGCTAATGAGAGAACAGCTCCACAAATATCAAGCCCCTTTGCAAAGTGAAAAAATTGCTGCTTTTTTTAATAAGAAATGAACTCAGATTTCTACACAACTACTCTCATTCTACTGTTAGACTGATAGCCTGTGTCAACTAGAACTCAGCTATATAGACTAAATAGCAATTATGGTGTCGTCTTTCACCATTTTGAACCAAAATGGCACAAAATTATAACACACGAGACCAAGTTTGCGGGAAAATCACAAATTTATGGGACCAACTTGCTATTAGACTAGAAAAAAAATATGTCACCACTTTATACTTACTATATCAAGATTTCTACATTGTAAAGATACTTACTTGACCAAAATGCCAGTCTCTTATACTTACAGCACCAAAATTGCAATTAAACCCTCAACTTTATAAATGTATGTGTGTGTACCATACCTCCAACGTAATCCATAGCCGTTGCTTCCGGCACGTCGCGGCCGCGTTTGCCGATGACCACCGCCAGCTCAACCTCGTGATCCAGCGCCTCTAGCGGCTCCGGAACCTCAATTTCACCGCCGTTCTCCAGATACGACGACGTAGGCTTGAGAAAAAGCACCGGCTCCTTCGGAAAAGGGAAAAATGATTGGAATTAGTAATTATAATATTTGCATTTAATTGAAAACAAACTCGACGGAATACTTTAGGCACGGCGTTTCCGAGCTCTTTCGCGTGCGCCGCGTAGTTCCGGCCGACGGCGATGATTTTGGTGCCGACGGAGAGAAGCTTCTGGTAAGCCGATGGTGACGCGGCCATGGATTTAGAGGTTGATTTAGTGGTTTTATTAGTCTCGAGGAGTGTGTTACTGAACGACGGCGATAATCTGAGGGTCGAAGCACACATACAGAGAGAGAGATTAGTGTTGTACGGTTTGGCTGATTACTTGTACGCTGTATTCGAACAAGGAGCTGTCGTTTTGTGAATTAAGTTCCCAGCGTCAACGCGATCGTGTTGCACCTCTCGCTTCAACAGCAGTACATCCTCAAAAGACCCCATGGATTATTTCTTTCTTTTCTCGAAAAACTATCACAAAATTTTAATTTTACTTTCTCGACCTTTTTATTAAATTATCATCTAAAGTTAGCATATTTTTTAGTTTACCTCGTGAAGTATAATTTTGACTAAAAAGTTGTAAACGAAAACGAAACAAAGTTCGTTTTTTTTAAGTATCTTACACGTGAATGCAAAAACGTCTTTTTAATTATACAATTTTCGGGTTTTTTTACTTCCCCAAGTATCTCATATTTGGACGGCCTTTAAAATGTTTTTTCTATCAAATTTTTTTCTCAAATATGAGGTTTTTTAAAATTGCTTCCTCCTGCTGGATTCCAACAAAAAGTTACAATGAAGTTGAATAAGTTAGATTTTTTAGAATAAATTAATCTTTTCAAATCATCTGCCAAATTCACATTTGAATCTCATTACAAAAAAAATAGTCAAACACTGATAGAATAGAATTCTTCTAATGAATCCCATAGGTAAATAATACAATATATATTACTAATACTTTTTAATTACAAATAATATAATTTTAAATGGTTAGTTGTACGTACCACTTGAACTATAAGTTCATGATATATATAATATAGTTATAATACACTTTTGAGTAATAATAATAATAATAATAATAATAATAATATTTATAAATATAATTTATAACTTTAACTGTCCGCTGGTCCAAATCATGAAAATGTAAGATTATTTGTTTTTTTAATACTTATTAGATATATCAACTAAAGTTATAAATGTATTTATAAATAATTATATTATAATTATTTGAAATTATATTTTAATTATATTATATATATTAAAAATTAAAAAATATTTATTAAAAGTAGTATTATATTTCAATAAAAAAATAAGAAATAAGTTACAAAAAATGTTACTGTTATTGAAAAAAAAAGGTCTAAATATATTTATATTTTTAGATATATCAGTGCCTCGGGCAGTTGAATGAGGGTCTGAACTTTAAAGTTATAAATTATTATATTATAATTATATATTATTATTGTTGAAAAGTGTATTATAAGTATATTATATGTATTAAAAATTATATTATTTATATTTAAAAAATATTATATAATATATTAGTAATAAAGAAGATTCAATCAAGTATGCAATCATATCATGGAGTTTGAGTGAAAATAGGTCCGGTCTCTTTCAGTTCCTGCTAAAGTTAAAATTTGGTTTTGGATAACATGTTGGGATTGTTTACCAATAAAAGAAAATGAAAAAAAAAAGTCAGATAGTCCTTTAATTAGATGTTCATTTGTCAATTAATCTAAAATTAAGTGTTTGTTTGGGAACACTCTTACCATAAAAGTCCATCTATGAAATGTACTTTTGGAAAAGTGCAATTTAAAAAAGTCTTGTGAAATATGTGAAGTGTTTGGTAAAAATAATTTTAAAAGTTCATTCAACAAAAGTGCAAGAAATGGAATTCAAAAGTCATAAATTAACACTTCTTCAAAATGGACTTTTGAAAAAGTTACATTTTTCAAAAGTCCATTTTAAAATAACCACCAAACATGTTTTCTTTTCTAAATTGACTTATTTGCTAAAAGTCAATTTCAAAATGGGTTCCCAAACAAGCACTAAAACATTGAAAATATCACAACACTCTTACTATGAAAAAATAATAAAAATACATAATAGTAATAGTATATTGGCAGCAAAGTCGTTGTCACTGCTGCCGTCGTTGGGCGACCGGAAAATATATTATGGCGAGAATTCTTTTTTACCCCAAAATTTTTTTTTTGGTCAAAACTCTTATTATATGTTAGAAATTTCATAATATATGTTCGATTTTCTTACTTGATCTCTAAAAGAATTTCACTAGATGGAAATAATTTTACCTAATGTGCAAATGTTATTATTAGACATGCATACTTATTTGAGAAAACCGGCTAAACCACCGGTTCTAACTGAAAGTCAATGATTTAGTTAATCTTTGACCACGTTTGAACCAAAATTGGAACTAGAATCATCAATAAGACGGTTCGGTTTCGATTTGATGTAATTAAAAACCGTGAATCGGCATTCAAACAGCCGGTTTGAGATATTAAAAATATATCATTGGGCAAACCAACGTTTCGATTTAGAAAGAATTCAAAATTAATGGTTCTTTTTCGATTCTGCTATGGCTCGATTCGTTTCTGGATAATCTCCTTTTTACAACTAAATCCTAATAATAAATTAAAATTATTAAATTATTATAAGTTTTAAAAGTGACTTGTTAATTGATGATTAATTAAGATATAAAATGAATAAAATAGTAGTTTATTTATTAATTCAAATATAATTAGATTAAATGCAATTATAAATCAATTCTAAGTATCAATTATACAATAATTAATTAGCGATCAATGAATATTTTTCAATTTTAGCACTGTTTGATTCGGCTCGGCACAATTCGAAAATCTGTCCTCCATGGTTAGCCCAAATCACTATATTATGGAATAAGAAATACTAGTTTAATACCCGTGTATTACACGGGATTTATAAAAACTAAATATAAAAAATATTTGTGAAAATTATAAAGTTTTAAATTTAAAATGAAAAATTGAAAGGATGTATATCTCAACCCGTGCCCTGTTCAATTTATTAATTATTAGAATTATTGATTAAATTCATTAATAATTATATTTGCATACTTATAAAAATTCAAAAGATGTCACATTTTCAACCCTTCTCTAATCTATATTAATAATTATTATTAACTCACTTTATGTTTTTATGTTTAAATTAATTTTGTTAGTAATTATAGTTACATACTTTGAAAAATTCAAAAGGTATCCTACTCTCAAGCCTTCTCGCAATTTTGCCATTGTCTAGTAAATATTAATTAATTATTATTATATAATTTTATTTTCTTATATATGGACTGAGTTCATTACTAATATTTAGTTACATACTCCAATTATTGTAAATATATCATAATTACCTATACAAAATATTTAAAATTTTAAAATTAAATTATTTCAACTTTTATTATAAATATAATCTATTAGTTATTTTCATATATAAGTTTTTCTTTGTAAATTAAAATTATTTCATATGTAATTTATCTTTTAATTAAAATAATTAATCTAGATTTTTTTCTATTAATTATATATGACTTATTATAAAAGAAAATTATTGAATTAGACAAAATATAATACAAATAAAATATTAAATTAGGCAAGATATAATAAAAAGAAAAATATTTAATTAGGTATATATTAGGCTCGGATGACACATAAGCAAATGAAACACCAAGATTTTTTATTATCCAAACGAAACATACGAAGTAGACACATTGATTAGGAGAATTTTGCATTACTATATACTTGTTTAACACCCGTGTATTACACGGAACTTATCAAAAGAGAAATATAAAAAAATATTTGTGATAATTACTGAGTTTGAAATCTAAAATAAAAAATTAAAATAATTATTCCCAACCCGTACCTTGTACATGTCTAATCTATTTATTAATTATTATAAATATTAAATAATTTTATATTTGATGTTTAAATCAAATTCATTAAATCTTAGTCACATATTTACAAAAATTTAAAAGGCGTCACATTCTAAACCCATGTCTAATATCTATTTTATTAATTATTATTATTATTATTAAATCATTTTATATATTAATGTTTAGAATAAATTCGTTAACAATTATTAGTTACATACATTGAGATATATAAAAGATATCATACTCTCAACCCATGTCGCATTGTAATGGTGTCTAATCAATGTTATTAATTATTAGTATATAATTTAATATTTTTATATTTAGATTGAATACATTACTAATATTGAGTTACATACGTAGATTATTGTAAATAACTCATATTTTACCCATATAGAATATTTGAAACTCCAAAAATAAAATTATTTTAAATTATATTATCAATAAAACTTATATAATTTTTTTCATAATAATTTTTTTTAATTAAAATTACTTCACATGTAGTTTATCTGTTAACTAAAATAACTAATTTAGATCTTATCTACTAATTATATATGATTTATTTCTATTTTTATATTAGGAGAATCAAAAGAAAGTATTGAATAAGGAAAAATATAATAAGAAAAAATAAATTAGGTAAGGTACAATAAAAGAAAGGGAAAATTCCCACTTGATACAAAATTGAACAAATATAATTCCATTTAATCACTCAAATTCTTTTATTCCCATTTAAGTCAAATTAGTCCTACTAAGTCATAAATTACCATATAAATTGTCTATAATGCCCTAGTCTAATACATAACTTATTTAGGTTATTCATGGTAAATAGTGTCAACTATCCAATTAATCTTACTTAACTTTCCTGAATCATCTCAATTTGCAAAGTGATAAATAAAGAAAAAGTCAATAATAATCCCCTCTTTTCTACACAACACCCAATATAAATTTTTGTCAGCGTGCAATATGAAATTTTATTATACTAGTATGTAATTTTCTTTTATAATGGAATTTTGTTCTACTAGTACGAAACAATTGAGATATAGTATGCTATAGTAGTACGAAATTAAATTAACAATTGATTTTTCAATATAATAAAAATTCCATACTACAATTACAACCATTTTTTATATATAATCCTTGTTGAGAAATAACTAGTATGCAATTATATCTTTATATGTAGTATGTAATTCAATATCATTACTAGTAGTATGTAACTCAATTCAAAAGTAGTATGTAATTCAATTCATAAAATAATGTAGTATGTAATTTTAATTAATTATTATTAAATTAATACTGGGTTTACAATATTATTTTTCATTAATTATTATTAAATTCAATTCATAAAATTATGTAGTATGTAATTTTAATTAATTGTTATTAAATTAATACTGGGTTTACAATATTAATTTTAATTAATTATTATTAATTTTCTTTTGTGTTTTTCGAGAATATGAAAAAATAATCATACATAGAATGCAAAACATGGAGAATTATCTACTAACCTGATTTTCAAACTGAATTACTACTGATTTCAAATAATACAATTATATAATTACTAATAAACTAGTATTGAATCACTATTGACTTTTAAATTGATTACTAACTACTACCATTTTTGAGATGACCATTTACCAAATATTAAACACGCTTGGACTTTCCATTTTCTTACTCTCGTCTAATAAAAGAGGGGTAGTAAGGTACAATTAGAGTTGATTTGGAGTTAATGGGAAGATAGATTTTGACTTGAATTAATTGGGATATAATTTTTATCTTTTGGTCTAGAAGGGAATTGCCCCTAAAAGAAAAGTATTAAATTAAGTAAATATTAGGTTCGGATGACAAATAAGCAAACGAAACACCATAATTTTTTATCTGTCAAACGAAGCATACGAAGCAGACACATAGGTTATTATGATTTTGCATTAATATATAGGGGTGATGTACAGTATAAGGAGTAATAATAACAATAAAGCAATCTATATATATATATAATAACAGTACTGACTATATGAGGCAATTGTTTTGTCTCCCGCCAAAACTTTTTTCTTTCCCCAAAAAGAAATTTTTTTGTCGCAAAGCCACTTTTGTTGACTTTTCAACTGTTTTTTTTTTAAATTTAAATATCACAGACTTTTCAACACAAATTAAAACTGTATGCGTGTGATTTCTGTGTATCAATAGCCACCGATTTTCGAATTTAATGCCAATAAATTAGGAAATAGAATTTATATTCTATTTGTTACCAAAATTGTCTAATGACTTTAATTCATATCCGTAAGATTTATGTATATTTGAGTTACCATATATTAATATTTCCAATTTGTTACAAAAATTGTTTGATAAATTTAACTCAGATTCGAACGAAATCTCTGGATCTACATATTTTTTAACCATATAAAACAAATTTTTAACTGGATGAGATTATTGGTTTTTCATTCTGTACATCTTATAACATATTTCACAGTTGTATACATCTGTTTTTCAATTAAAATAACATATAAAAGCAAACATGACAAAAGAAATAAAAATAAAATTAGTTACAGGCCCCAAATAAAGAAGAATAAAAAAAAGTAAGGAAATAAATTAAATAAATTAGTTGCAGGCCCCAAGTAAAGAAGAATAAAAAAACAAAGTAAGAAAATAAATTAAAATACAGGCTCAAAAATACCGAATTTGGCATTAATCAGGAATCATTCACGCGCATGATCTTTGAAAAATAGGTAGTTGATTCAATCCGATTCTCTTGGAGAATTAGAATTTTAAAAAAAGTTAAATACATTAAATCAGATTTCTACTGAAGACGTTTTATTTAACTAACAAAGACGTTAAATTAAATTATGAGTTTTTTAATTCCAAAAATCCCTTACAAAAATCATAAAATTACAAGAATCCTAAAAAAGGTAAATACATAAAATCTGATTTTTTTATATGCAGTAAGACCTATAAAAAATGTTCAAAAAAAGCATTTTTAGGCAACAAAATAAAATCGAAATTCACAGATTCAAACAATTGCGGTAGAATAGGCAACTAATGATAATATCATTTTTTTTATATAAATATAAAAATCTACAAAAAAAAAATTTATATACAATCGTAGTAGATTAGGCAACCAAAGATATCAGATTACATACAGTTTTTTAATTCCAAAACCACGTCAAAAAATCAACAAAAATAATAAAAACAGATTTATCGCATATAAGGTTTGGAAACGAATCAAATCTAGATATTTTCTAATATTGAACATAATGTGATGAATTATTCTGTGAAAAAGGAAAAATATTTTCTTATTGAAAAGATATTTGTTCATAGGGTGACGATTTTTTCTTTGAAAATCAAATATCATCAGATTGCGTAAAGTTTTTTAATTTCAGAAACCACGTCAAAAAATCAACAAAAATATAAAAAAAGATTTACTGTTTATAAATGAAACGAATATGATCTTTTTTTTTTTTTTGTTACCCGAAATTCCAAATATACAAACTTTCGGTTTCACACATCGTCACCCTATAAATACAGGGTCCTATTATTTGCAAAATACCAATTTCATTCTTCTCTCCCGAATATGTTTTTGTTTTTCTCTCTATTTTGAAAAACTGGGTTGCTAGAATTTATGGGACAATGCCTCCGCTCTTCGGACTAACAAAGGACATCGACCGTACTAACAAGAAGGCTTCGAGTCGTCCGGTTTTTTGCGAGATCCGGATTCGACGACAAGGATCAAAAATCTTCTATGGAGATTGTATTCCATGATTTGGAGGTAATTATTTGTTATTTTTATATAGAGATTTATATAGGACCGAAATACCTACTCATTATTAGTCAATTAATGTGTAGAATTAAAATAAATTGTATCTAATTACTTTAAAACAGGGATAACGCATTACCGTGGTGATAAAAAAGATCAATGTCAAGTTGTTCGAAAATCGAATAGTTGAAGGTCGCGTTTATGCGATTCGAAACTATTACGTAGAGAACATGCCTAACGTAGGAGGGTTTTTTTGTTTTCAAGTTTTGGGTGGTGGGTCCTATAATCTATAACATGAATTATTTATCAACCAACTAGAACATACACCAAACAAATTAATCTAATAAATTACAGTAACTAATGCTATACACAAATACATTCGCATAACATGACTTAATAAAGTACAAAAAGTTAATACAAGCTCATAAATAAACAAACATTGGTAGTTGAGTACACTTTTAAATTGTGATCGATATTTTATGAACCCCTGCCTTAATTTCGAAATTATGAAGACCAATTACTTAAAAAAATTGAAATAGTCATTTGAACTTTTTTGTTTAATGTATATGTTGTTGAGAAATAGAATATTAGAAATGACCATATTTCTTAAGATACACGGATTTAAATAAATTTTGATACGGAAAGGAAAAATGTTTAAAATTTGTAGATRTCTTGAACAATAAAATCTCAGATATAAATATAAGAAAATATTAATATTTTGAAAGGTCGTAAATTARAGGTGTTTCTTAATATCCAAGTTGTATAAACTTTATAAAATTATTCAATTATTATTTTCAATAATAATTGTAGAAAATTTAATAAAAGAGATTTGAAAAATATTGTTTTAACATTTAATCATATAGATTCATTATTGAGAAGTTTGTGATATGATATATTTAAAATTAGAAGAATTTTTTTTATATTTTGCAGGTAAATCATCGGGCGTTTGTTAGAAAATATTTTCTATTTTTAAGAATCCTGATAACCGAAGATTTTATTTAGAAGATAAGTTATATGATAATCTTTTAACTATTAAATATAAAAATATAATTCGTATCTTACCAATTTTCAAAAGATTAGTTTTAAATCTCTCTCCGTGTGACTATAAAATTATCTATAATTAACCCTAACATCATACATTTACTGTCGTGTAGCCGGCAAGTGGAATAGGGTTTACAATATTATTAAAACACTCATACATACATCTGAATATAAACACATAACGAAAATCAGTAATTGGAGCAGCGCATTGGTAGTAAACAATATGGGGAGGAAGACCGATATCATACGAAAAAGAGCACAAACAGACAATACATTGGCAAGTAATTCTTTTTTTTTGAATTATGCTTTAAACTTAATATTAGTAAGGATTTATCGTACCTGTTTTCTTGTAAATCCTTTAAATCTGCAGTTAGTAAATTAGAGAAATTAATATTATATTTATATTGTATTTATATGTTATTAGGTTTTGTTTCAAAAACCTAAAAAGAATCATGTGCAGATTTTTTTTTTTTTTACCTGTTTAAGTGCAGTCCTATAAGTTATTTTTCCGGATATGTGTGACTTTGCCAATGATCTTCGACCTCTGATACAGCAGCACACAGTTAGTATTCAATTGTACTTTATAAAATATAAATTCTATTTATAAAATGTAAGGATGACATTGATACTTATCTTTTTTCGTGTTGTGTTTGTTATCCAGAGTGCTATGTGCCTTAACCTGCAATATTAATGAAATAAGTTTTAGATTAAACATATACAAATAAAAATTGCATTGTATATATATTATAGTAGATTATATATAGTGCTATGTTCAATTGTTGGTTTTTTAAAAGATATGTCTTCATTCGTTGCATTGTTACACCTACTTAGACCCTGGACTCCATTCAGAGGCATTGTTAGTACTCTATTGCATATTCTTGCTTGCTTCCTTCATCTCCTGAGTAGCATTTTCCATGTGAAAGTGAAATATATTAAACTGAACTAACTTAAGTAAAACAAAAAAAAAAGCAATGAGATTACAATTTTGAACATAACATAGTCAGAGCAAAATGTTAACTCTGTAGACATACTCAAACAGAATAAAAATATTTACTATGTACTGAACATAAATTATTTTATATAATACATTGTTCTATAAAAACAACCTATATATCAACAGATTAACAGATTAATCTTTCGGTGATTACATAAAAATTCCCACCAGGTAGATCAAACAACATGCATAATACTCTAAGAGAACACACTTCATATAAATCATCAAGCAATCATCTCTGTTTAAAAATAAAAAACTTCTCATAAATATTTTGCTCAGTCCATCATTAAAGAAAAAACACCAAACAATAGCAATCATACAAAACTGAACATGCAACTATAGTAAATAAGAAGAGATTCAATTACAAATTGTTTACATACTCATAGCAAAATGTGTTACACATTAACATACTAAAAGCAGACTGAAATATTAATAATTTCAAAACATGAAAAGATTTATCACAAATATTGTTATTAAAAACAAATCACATTTCAGTAAGCTTCATAGGTTAAATATTCACTGATTAAGCTAATCAATTCTTCCCATGTAGATCAAATAGAATGTAGACTAAAATACCAAACAATAGCATTTGATTAAACAGAAAATATGCAAGTTACATGTAATTATTGCCAGTTAGTATAATAATCCACATCTGTACAATTTCAAAGTAAAAGAAACCCTGCAGATAATTGTACATGCAGAAGGTTATTTATTTATTTATTATTCTTTTAATTTTAAAAATAAATAATTTAATAAAACAGATAATTAGCAGTAGCAACTTTTGAATAAAAAAAATAGAATGTTTAAAACTATTTTGCATGCGTCATTTGAACTCTTTTAGTTTGTATATCATTCAAGATTTCGTATATATTTATGCATATAAATGAAATCATATTTTATTAAATTGATGCTTTTACCTTTTTATGATGTAAATCAGATTGGATAGTTTTTTTATCTTTTTTGGGTCCGTGCACTCCATAGTCAATTTGTTCTACCGGATCCATTATCATCTGCCCTTATTTTGTAAATTGAAACTCGAACGAAATAGCATACAAATAAACACAGAGATAAATATTAATAAACAAAAAAAAAAATCAATCGATTAGAACAAAGATTTTTTAAAATAGGCATATTTTCAAAATAGATCGATATAGTTTTTTAATAGATCTAACATAAGAGACCGAATTTGAACCAGATGGACACATTTTCTCAGTAGATCTAACACCAGAGACTGATTTTGAACTAGATCGACACATTTTTGGTATAGATCTAACACGATAGGCTTATTTTGGATCAAATCAATACATTTTTTGAAAAAAATCAAAAACAACAGACTGATTTTGTTCAAGATCGTTAAAAAGTGAATAGTAAATTAATTTTGAAAATAAAAACAATGGTTCAAGAACCTTTATATATTATGTAGAGGGCTTCTGGGTATGATCG
>BMAC01001466.1:76915-86939 GCA_014905375.1 Phtheirospermum japonicum
TTTAACAACATCCAAATAAAATCTGATGAAATGTCGGCTCACCTTTCATACATTTGATTGATGCAACGTTTGTGTCTTGCAATAGGGAAGGATCCCTTTGATTGGCTGTGGAGGTATTAGCAGGTAACGTCAGTTTAAGTTTTGTGTTACCATAATTATGTCATAATCTTTTGTGAACTTACCCTTAATGAATTGTGTAGCGGAGAGGACGCGTACAAAGAAAATACGAGCCGGAGCAACTCTTGTCCAGCTGTATACTGCATTTGCATATGGGGGACCCGCCCTTATACCTAAGATAAAGGTACAAAATATTACCATTTTTTCCCAACATAATGTTTATTATTGTCTTGCTGAACTAGGAAAATAATTGTCTTACAGAAACCATATTTTATAATCTTGAAAATAAAAGATATAGGTAATTAAAAAAAACAAATACGCTTGATTAACAATTCGAATATTGGAGAACTAAGGGATTTAACAACATCCAAATAAAATCTGATGAAATGTCGGCTCACCTTTCATACATTTGATTGATGCAACGTTTGTGTCTTGCAATAGGGAAGGATCCCTTTGATTGGCTGTGGAGGTATTAGCAGGTAACGTCAGTTTAAGTTTTGTGTTACCATAATTATGTCATAATCTTTTGTGAACTTACCCTTAATGAATTGTGTAGCGGAGAGGACGCGTACAAAGAAAATACGAGCCGGAGCAACTCTTGTCCAGCTGTATACTGCATTTGCATATGGGGGACCCGCCCTTATACCTAAGATAAAGGTACAAAATATTACCATTTTTTCCCAACATAATGTTTATTATTGTCTTGCTGAACTAGGAAAATAATTGTCTTACAGAAACCATATTTTATAATCTTGAAAATAAAAGATATAGGTAATTAAAAAAAACAAATACGCTTGATTAACAATTCGAATATTGGAGAACTAAGGGAATAAAATAATGAGTTCAACTTTAGTTAACAAATTTCAACTTTGCCCATTGATCGGAGCTTAAGAAACAAAATATAGAAAAATTTTACGGTACCATGTCTCCGGTACCATGTCTCCACCCTTTCATGCATTTATAACCATAGATCTCTTAATCTAAAAAGTTTAAAATTAATCTAATAGTTATAAATGCACCCTAGTAAAGTGAGGAATGATGATGCGAGCCTCAAAAATTCCCCAAAATATATACATCCTGGATAACAAACAACTTTGCCCACGAGGACCTCTTAACCCCACCATGTGACAACTGAATAAAAATTGGTAAAATCTATTCTTTGGTCTATACATCACCGTTCACTAATCACCAAGGAATAATACCATTAAATAACGAGTCCACTCACTTTGGTGTGCAAACTCCGATGGGCTCGCCGAGTCCACCCTCTAATCCAACTCGGTGGCCGCTCGGCTCGTCTCTCGCGCGGGCCACCGACCGGCGATATCCGACCATGCTGAGTAATCTCTTAAACGATAACAATCGAGTTATAGGTGAACTCTGAGACAACTCGTTCTCAAACTCAGCCCGCCTCGGCTGCCCGACATCAATCTTCACATCCATAGCCTTCTTCGCCCTCTGAACGGACGTCTTATTACCATCCACTCACTGTCGCATTCCTCTCCTCGTGCTGACACGTCGCGCACCAGACCGCACCCGGAGCTCGAGCCCGGTTCCGACCCGCTCACCTCCTCAACCCACTTCCACAACCACCACAGGGAAACGGTTCGGGCAGGTTCACCGCCGGTTCGACCGGAGACCGGCAAAGCGGGCAAGTGGAGTGAGCATGGAACCACATGTCGATGCATTCGATGTGGAAAGCGTGGTTGCATTTCGGCAAGAGGCGCACCATTTCGTCTTCCTCGAACTCGGATAAGCACACGGCGCATTTCTAGCAGGGCCCGCTCCGGCTTCGTCCTGGAGGAGTAAGTGAAGACCGGTAGCGAGCTCAGGACTGCCGGTTCGAGGCCTCGGTCCGCGGCGGAGCTGGCATTTTGGTTGTCGGCGAGGAGCACGACATGGGCGGCAGCGTCGCGCCGGAGCCACCATCTGGGCGTAGAGATGGAGGCTCGCCAGTAAGAGGACGATGAGGAAGACGGTAGTGATGGCGGCGATGATCAGCATTCGGCCATCGAAGGCGTAGACATTGCTTCCGGCCGGCTGAGATTCTACGAGCGATTGTTGGTCCATTGTTACCCGCCAAGAGAAATAGGTAAAAAAAAAAAGCTGAGAGTTGAGAAATGACGAGTGCACAAAAATAAGGTGGTGAGGATATATATATATATATATATATATATATACACACACGTTTGTGTGTGTGTGTGTGTGTGAAGAATATTAGAGAGAGAGAAGAGAGGAGAATAAAAAAGAAGTTTCAGCGAAGAGAGTGAACAGTATGAACTTGGGAGTGGGGTTCAACAAAAGATGCTATTGTTTGAATGGGGAGTTTAGGTCATGGGATGGGAAGTTTCATTTCGAATATATTCACAACGGCGGGTGGTGTCTGTTTTTTCTTACTATCTAAAACATTTTGTCAAAGTATGAAGACCAACTGGTGTGCAGCAGACCAACTGTTAAAACTTTGAAATACCCAACTCTATTGGCGTGGACAGCTTTGGTTTTTCACTTACAAATATCATTAACTACTGAGAACTTGAAATTACTTTGACCCATTTATCATAAAATATAGCGGTCTTTGCCCCTCTTCTCTTAAAGTCAACTGGTTTTGGTCTTAGATTTCATATTTTATTTAGTTCATGAGCGTTTTTCTCCATCAATAATCGATCATAATGTGGACACGTAAATAAGTTTTTGCACTTTACCCCCAAATTATAAAATTTTTTCACTTTGTCCCCAGCTGTTCGTCGATGGAATCTAGAAGGAATATTCCGTTGAAAATAAAGTTTGGGGACAAGGTCAAAAATTATTGTACATCAAGGAGCAAAGTGGAACAAAAAATACTTTGGGGGCAAAGTAAAAAAAATTGCATACATTGAAGGCAAAAAAAAAATTATCCATATTTCTTTTATTTAACATTTAAGTTCTAGCGACCAAAAGAACAAACTTTATAGTTATTTTCTAACTGAAATTACATCACTTTTTTTCATTGTTCTAAAAATCGGGCTAGGCGGCCGCCTAGGCGCTCGGCGCCCTCGAACCGCCCACGATTTTTGAAAATCGGGCAAAAAAATCGCCGGGGGAACTCGGCGCCGCCTAGGCGCCCTAGGCGCCAGGCAGTCCAATTTTTTTTTTTTTTTTTTTTTTTTTTTTTATCCAAGACGACGTCGTTTTGGTTTTAAATTTTTTTAAAGTCAATTCAATTGTTACAGGGTAAGAATTGGGACAGACAGAACAGAAACTGACAAAGAACTCTTGCCCTTATTTAATTATTTTGATTTTGTAATATGTGCTATAGATTTATATTATTTTGAACTTTGAATTGAACAATAGTTTTGAACTTATGATCATTACTTTTAGTTTTTGAATAGTCATATACTTTATTATGTAGCAGGTAGTATGTTGAACTATTAAATGTTGGATGTAATGTTGTAAATTAGGGTATACCTTATTTTTGTGCACTCGTCATTTCTCAACTCTCAGCTTTTTTTTTTACCTATTTCTCTTGGCGGGTAACAATGGACCAACAATCGCTCGTAGAATCTCAGCCGGCCGGAAGCAATGTCTACGCCTTCGATGGCCGAATGCTGATCATCGCCGCCATCACTACCGTCTTCCTCATCGTCCTCTTACTGGCGAGCCTCCATCTCTACGCCAGATGGTGGCTCCGGCGCGACGCTGCCGCCCATGTCGTGCTCCTCGCCGACAACCAAAATGCCAGCTCCGCCGCGGACCGAGGCCTCGAACCGGCAGTCCTGAGCTCGCTACCGGTCTTCACTTACTCCTCCAGGACGAAGCCGGAGCGGGCCCTGCTAGAATGCGCCGTGTGCTTATCCGAGTTCGAGGAAGACGAAATGGTGCGCCTCTTGCCGAAATGCAACCACGCTTTCCACATCGAATGCATCGACATGTGGTTCCATGCTCACTCCACTTGCCCGCTTTGCCGGTCTCCGGTCGAACCGGCGGTGAACCTGCCCGAACCGTTCCCTGTGGTGGTTGTGGAAGTGGTTGAGGAGGTGAGCGGGTCGGAACCGGGCTCGAGCTCCGGGTGCGGTCTGTGCGCGACGTGTCAGCACGAGGAGAGGAATGCGACAGTGAGTGATGGTAATAAGACGTCGTTCAGAGGGCGAAGGAAGGCTATGGATGTGAAGATTGATGTCGGGCAGCCGAGGCGGGCTGAGTTTGAGAACGAGTTGTCTCAGAGTTCACCTATAACTCGATTGTTATCGTTTAAGAGATTACTCAGCATGGGTCGGATATCGCCGGTCGGTGGCCGCGCAGAGACGAGCCGAGCGGCCACCGAGTTGGATTTAGAGGGTGGACTCGGCGAGCCCATCGGAGTTTGCACACCAAAGTGAGTGGACTCGTTATTTAATGGGTATTATTCCTTGGTGATTAGTGAACGTGATGTATAGACAAAGAATAGATTTTACCAATTTTTATTCAGTTGTCACATGGTGGGGTAAGAGGTCCCTCGTGGCAAAGTTGTTTGTTATCCAGGATGTATATATTTTGGGGAATTTTTGAGGCTCGCATCATCATTCCTCACTTACTAGGGTGCATTTATAACTATTAGATTAATTTTAAACTTTTTAGATTAAGAGATCTATGGTTATAAATGCATGAAAGGGTGGAGACATGGTACGGAGACATGGTACCGTAAAATTTTTCTATATTTTGTTCTTAAGCTCCGATCAATGGGCAAAGTTGAAATTTGTTAACTAAAAGTTGGAACTCATTATTTTATTCCAATAATAATATTAGCATGCTAATACTATGCACAAGAAAAAGCTAATTGTGTGATGGGATAATACCTTTTTTGTTCTCTTTTTAATCTAACTATAAATAAGTATTTTTTTTCTTATTTTTCCTTCTCCTAATTTTTTCTAGGGTTTGGCCGCTCCTATTTCTCATCTCTCTTTATTCATCGAACAATCCTAACACATTCTCAACTTCTTTTACTTTTGAATCAATGACGACAGTCGAAATTTGCAAAAATCCATCAATCAATTTGATTGTTTTAATTGCAGATTTTGATAATCCAAAACCGTAATAATTCAACCAAGTGTTTGATCCCCCTCGATGGTGCTAAAGTATTTTTGAACTACGTACACAGTGTAGATATTAGTGATACTTTAGTTATTGTTGAGATGAAACTAGTATTTGGAACAAGTTACTATTGTATATAGTTTTAGTAAACAAATAAATGTTGATGTAGACGTTTTATATAAAAAAATATTCTTCAATATTTAGTATGATTAATATTTTTTTTGTAATGTTGTGTTTTATGCTATGAGCAGTTTATATAAAATATTGTTGAGTTTTGATAATGGCAAAAATGCGTAAATATAATAGTAGTCAAAACAAATTGTGTATTTAGGTGGACTGTGGGCGAGTTGTCTTTTTAGGTGAATTTGTTAACCCAGTGTGCAAATTCTGTAATTTCAAATTTTTTTATATGGAATCGCACACTGGGCGTGCGATTCTTAAAAAATATTTTTTATAAATTATTTAAAATAGGAATCGCACACTGGGTGTGCGATTTTATTTTATAATTTTATTTTGTAAAAATAAGAATCACATTCTAAAAATGCGAGTTCTATTTTAAAAAAAATTAATTCAAAATCGTAATTTATGTATGCGAAATCTAATATTTAAAAAAAAAAAATTAAAATTCGCACTTTAAGAGTGCGAATTCAAATATTAATATATATATATATATATATATATATATATATATATATATATAGTATATATATATATATATATATATATATATAGATTTCGCATTTTAACTGTGCAGCATGTTCCTTATTCATAACATATAGCTGATATTCTGACAAAACCTTTAAGCGAGCAATTCTTCACCAAGTTCAGAGACAGACTGAGAATCATGTCTAAGAGCTCGTTAGAATTTAGGAGTGGTGTTAAACGAATGCTCGAACAAGAGCGACCTAATGGATCAGGTCGCACGAGTGCCGACCTGATCAGTAACCTGATAACTTTAGGTCGCATGAGTGCCGAGAGGTCCTCATAAGAGCCCGCTGCGAAAACTTAGAGCCTACACTACATCAGATGATGTCAGTCTTAGTTCAGTACAATTCAGCCATCTATAGCTGTCAGATTTTACTGTAGCATTGTTAGTCACACATTATAGGTAGTCATTGTAAGGGAGTACTGTAGCATTCTGGCCACATGTTCTAGGGCAACTTTAGTCGGTTATGTTGCTATATATATAACTGTATTATTCACTGATATTATATATGAAAAATATTATTAAAAAGTTTATATTAAAATACTATAAGCTCGCTTTTCACTTGCTTTTCTTTAATTTACATGTTGACATCTGCAAAATCGAAGGGAGGAATTGGATGGAATTGGTATAGTTTTGGACGCCCAACGTATTTTCTTGTTTCAAATAACAGTAGAAGCAACAACTAGAATATTTGTGGTGATTTTCTAAATTTCTAGGTCGATTTTTTACGATTTCTCAAGGTTAGATGGTGGTTTTTGGTCGATTTTTGCTTTGGGAACCAATATTTTTAAATTGTGAGAAGTAATGAAGAGAGAACAATCCATGTACTTAGCAATTATACTTGCGATGAAATGATGTCATATTGGTGTTGGTATATACCATATTTGTTGCACCCGGACGGGTGCACAAGATAATATAACGATTGATACATTAGCACATGAAATCTAACGAAACTATTTTCAATCATGGAAATGTAGAAAGGATGGGATATGACTTTGAAATAAATGAGATCTATGAAAATATTTTCAACTATGAAGATGTTGAAAATATGATACATGAATTTGAAAAGAGTTGGCAAATGCAACGTGTCATCCATTTATGTGAGCCTACAATATCTCAATCAAATTGGTCGCTTGTCTCTCGATCTCCAACATTAATATATCAACTTTTGTAAGAGAAATGAAGGGTAAAGTTGTAGTTTTTCCACTGATTTTCTCTATCTAAAAGAACAATTTGCTGTACTTTATTATCCATGTGGGTTATGTTGTGTAGAAGAGCTTATAGGTAGTTGCAACTTGCAATAGTGGGGTTTTTAAAATAGGTTGAACTAAAAAGCTCACTTTAAAAGTTTTACGCCATTGCAAGTGTGGTGGTACTACTTATTAATAACAGTAAATATTAATATAATTAATTCTAAATAAATGCCGTTCTAACTTATTAATTTATTTTCTTATTAAATATTAATTGACATATTTTATACTTTCTCTATATATGATTTAACAAGTTTATTTAAGGATATATTAGTCCGTATATTATATTCTTAATTTTATACTGATAGAGTCCAAAACATCATTTAATAAGAAACAAATTGAGTAGTTTGAAAAAGAATAAAGAATCAGATTAAGTTGGTATTTGACCAAACCAGCTTGTTGCAATTAAAATCCCGTTTTACCTCTTTTTATTTTGTTGCTGTCCTTATTTTAGCACAATGCACAGCCAGTTTAGGACCCCAGACGCGACGATGCGAAATGTTTATTTTATTTTATTTATAAATTATGCATTGTTAACTTCTTTCTTGGGAAATTTGTTCTTGTATTGCGCTTTTCCCAATTTTTTTGATATGTACTAGATTAGAAAATATGACCAGTCTTGCAATTCCTACTAGGAATTGTCCGGATATAAAATTATTCTTTGATATCAATATTATTGAAGTAGTTCGATTATAAAAATACATGTGTTTAAATAAATATTTTATGAAGTTTATAAAATAAATGTAAAAGCAAGTAATAAGTAAATAACAAATATTTGAACGAGAAAATAATCATCTTAATTTCTTTATTATATTAATATAGTGTCTGCATTTTATAATACTTAAATTTACAAGTATGGTCTCTTTTCTACATTACGTTGAAAAAAATGTAGTTAGATATTATTTTTAACTATTTTCCGATCAACTCCCTTAAATTTGAAAATGCATATATGAACTTCGTTTAAAGGCAGAAAGATATTAATCTCTACTACCTTGAAAAATAAAGAAAATACAACGTTTCAATATTATAATTATGTTGATACAAAAACAATTCTAAATATAAAATATAATAAAATATTCGAGTATTATGTATAAATGCTTAAGATCTTGATTCGAAGTACTTTATACAATAAGACCTATAGACTATATATACAAATCATAGGTCGGTCACAAGAGACGGGTATCTTCATGAACTGTATAACTTAGGCCGACTTCAGAAACCACATTTATAGTGTGTTGAATCTTAATTGGATTCTTTTTTTTCTTTCTTCTTGTTTCCTTATTTGGAATTTGGATTTCTTAGTACTCGTTGACTTAGTGTAGATACCCGAACTTTGTATATTTTAGCATCTTGAGTTCTTAACTAATTTATTTTGAATCTTCCATTTGATGGATCTCGACCTTATATATATATATATATGTGTGTGTGTGTGTGTGATCTCTCCCCTCCTTTATGAGCACGTGTAATTTTACCTGCAACAAAAAAGAAAAACCAATGAATTATTTTCTAATCAAGTAATATTATCTCATCCTAAAAATATAGCACATTTTCACTTTAATAGAGATTAAGAAAAATAATTAGTATGGTTGAATTATTAAATTTTACTTATATTTCACTAATGAATCATTAATTATTTATACAAGGTGCATTAAACAAGAGCACATAAGTAAATGCATAGAATAAGTATGGAAAGCGGGCTATAATTTGGTATTAAAAAAATGAAAATGTGCTATCTTTTGGAACAGATAGAGTACATAAGGAAACTTATATATAGAGATGTTAACTTGATATCATACTTTGACTTGTTAAGTATATAATACTTAAATTCGATGTAATTTCCATGAAACTATTCATGATTTTAATTCTCATTTCCTTACGATCGTCCCCCCAAATGAAAATGCAAGCAAGTAATGAAAATAAGCAAGAAAATGCAATGTTTTACCGAGTACAAGCATGCAAGCACAAGGTACAACTATGCATAAAAACTCAAATAAAGCAAATAAGCAAAAATTGAAAGCATGGATGTAAAGAGCAATAAAATTTGACGTCAAAGTTTAAAACTTTAAGGAAAATAACAAGAAATGAAGAGTAGATCTAAGATTCCATCTCAAACTATGCATGAAAACTAAATTGCAAATAAAGCATATGAAAAACTCAAGATTAAAATGATCAAGGACCCGATCTATAGCCTAGATGTGTCACTCATCAAGATTCTATAGTCAATTCTCAAGATCAAACAAGGAATCAAAGAGCTAAGGCAAAAAGCATAAATTGAAGAACATGCATGAAATTGAAGAAGAAAGCATAAAATAAAAGAAAGCTTACTAGAATTAAATTGAGAATCCCAAAAGCTTGATTTAAATTGCAAGGAATTAAAAATCCAAAGGAGTATTTGGATTCATCTTGAGCTTACAAACCCAAGGCAAAGCTTCAAAATTAAACTAAGAACAAGAGAGAGAAAATAAGTCCAAACCAAGCTTGGGTTGGGAGGAGGTGTTTTTACAAAAATGAGAGTTGTATTCTATTTATACTAATTTAATTGGGTTTAAATGGGCCAAAATTAGCCAAAAAGGCTTGAAATTCCGGGTTTGACCAAGTTTGACCCGGAGGCACCTTCCTAGACCCTTGGCTAGCTTTTTGGCACATTTTAGCTTGATATGGCTCGACCATGGCTCGAGATGGCTCGACCATGGCCGAGCCTGGGCGCAGGTGGGCGCTGGCGCTGGTCGGCAGGCCTGGGCGGAGGTGGGCGCTGGTCGGCAGGCGACGCTTGACGAGGGCTGGCACGCGCTGGCTGCGCGCGGGTATGCGGGCGGGACTGGGTAGGCTTCGGCAGGCTTCAAGCGCTGGCGCGCGTTGGTGCGCGTTGGCTGTGCGCGGTCTCTGCAGGATGCGGCAAGCTTGCGGG
>BMAC01001466.1:99442-109885 GCA_014905375.1 Phtheirospermum japonicum
TTCTAATATATATATATATATATGGATTAATTAGGTTAAGATTAGGTCTAATCTTAATTAATTTAATTAATTAATTAAGAAAAGAAATCTTCCCCAAGTCATCCTGTCCCTTTTTAAAACAAAGAGTATGACTTGTTTCCCAATTACCTTTATATATATATATATATATATATATATATATATATATATATATATATATATATATATATATATATATATATACAATATATAATATAAATTAATTTTATTTTAAAGTCTTCAATTATTCTAGTGGGCTTCTACAATTAGGGCCTACTAGAAAATTACATGGACTTGGATTTAGAATCCAACTAATTAATTAATTCAATTAATTAATTAATCCCATGAATTTAAATTAATCAATCCAATTGACTAATTTAATATATTCCTTTAATTGAGATTTCTAATCAAATTAGATTTAATTACATAATCAAATATATAATTAAATATTTAATCCAACAATTGAATTAAATTAAAATCTCATTTAATTAATCTAAATTAATTAATTATTCCAACCATTGGAGTTATCAATCTTGAAATGTCAACAACCAAAATTATGTGTGACCCTTTTAGGTTCACGACTAACACTAGCAGTAGGCTTATAACTTTTATAAGTTTATAAATAACAATTTATTATATTAATTAATCTAATTAATTAATTCTCTTGAAATTAACTCTTTAATTTCAAGAACCTACAAATCATGACAACATCTAGCAAGTAGCATGATTACCCAGTGTTAGGTGAAATAGCGAGTAAACCTATTTCAATTGCAAGTCCATACATGTACGATCCTTTCGACAACTAGTTTCCCGATTAAATCTTGGGTATGGATTTATAAGTCGAAACCCAATGGATTTAATAACTGTGATTTCATTTCAAGTTTAAGTAATTCATTTATGAATCAATATTCATCGTGCCCTGGCCAAGGTCTTTGAATCACAAACTATGAAAATTCACAGGATACTCTCTTGTCCATAGACAAGTGTCGAATTCTATGTTGGCTACAGACAAACCTCCATGCACATTGATACAATACCCAAAATACCCATTTGCGATTGTCAGGCAATCAAAAGATAAATCTAAGTATTGCACAATGTGCACAAGGCTACCATCGTACCTCAAGTCAAGGACTAATCATGTACTATTGCAATATGAGAATTCTTATTCGACAGATAAATCTTCCAGTTAAGAATTTCCATCGGGTCATGTTCAATGAACTTGTTCTCCAACAAGCACCCACATATATGCACTCGCGTCACAACGCTGATGTTAATGGAATGCAACATCCTTATCTTACAAGCATGCATCATATGCGCAAGTCTTACTGGGCTATTCAATGTCCTATCTCGAAAAGCCCATTGACTTGGAACAAGTTTAAGACCGAAACCTTAGAGACATGTTCCATGATTGCCATCGTATGCGCAACCATATCCCATAGTTTAAATTGGTCTAATGACTTTATCATGCGTACAATTATAATAAAAGTTTAAACATAAGATAAAGAAAGTTGCCTTTATTAATATAATTCCAATAAAATCATTATACAAGTAGAATGAAATCCAATTTAATTGGAACGTCGGGAACTCTACTCTAACAATCTCCCACTTTCCCTAGTGCCAATTGCCCATGTATTTTAGGCCCATCTTCTCAAGATGCCCGTCAAATACCTTTTGTGCTAAGGGCTTAGTTATAGGGTCTGCTACATTTTCTGCCGAAGCAACTCGATCCACAACGACGTCGCCTCTACTAATGATCTCTCTAATCAGGTGGTATCGCCTCAAGATGTGTTTGGATTTTGGACGAGATCTCAGTTCTTTTGCTTGCGCTATAGCCCCATTGTTGTCACAATAAATTATTGTAGGATCAACAGCGGACGGAACTACATCCAACCCTTGGATAAAGTTCTGCATCCAAACAGCCTCTTTTGCTGCATCTGATGCAACAATATATCCAGCCTCTATAATAGAGTCTGCAGTCGTTTCTTGTTTGGAACTTTTCCAACTAACTGCTCCTCCATTCAAAGTGAATATATATCCAGACATTGACTTTGAGTCATCTACATCGGATTGAAATCTAGAGTCAGTGTATCCCTCTAGTTTCAATTCTCCATTGCCGTATATCAAGAATATATCCTTAGTTCTTCTCAAGTACTTAAGGATCTTCTTAACGGCGTTCCAGTGTTCAAAACCTGGATTCGACTGATATCTGCTCGTGACGCTCACAGCATGTGCGACATCAGGTCTAGTACATAGCATTGCATACATAATGCTCCCAATCGCGGATGCATAAGGTACACGAGCCATCTTTCCTCTTTCTTCAGGTGTCTTTGGAGACATAGCTCTAGAAAGTGGATCAGTGCTCATTGGGAGGTATCCACGTTTGGATTCCTCCATACTAAACCGTTTTAGCACTTTGTCTATGTACATGGATTGGGATAGTCCGATCATCTTTCGTGATCTATCTCGATAGATCTTTATCCCAAGGATAAAAGATGCTTCTCCCAAGTCCTTCATGGAGAACTGCTTAAACAACCAAGTTCTTGTTGATTGCAACATCCCTACATCATTCCCAATGAGTAGAATGTCATCAACATAGAGTACAACAAAAGTAACTGCCCTCCCACTAACCTTCCTATAGACACATGGTTCATCCGAATTCTTATGAAAATCAAACATTTTGATTGTTTCATCAAATCGGATATTCCAACTCCTCGAAGCCTGTTTGAGACCATAAATGGATCTTTGGAGTTTGCAAACCTGTTGCTCACTCCCACTGGATATGAAGCCCTCTGGCTGCTTCATATATATCTCTTCCTTAATGTTTCCATTAAGAAAAGCAGTCTTCACATCCATTTGCCATATCTCGTAGTCATAATACGCAGCTATGGCTAACAGGATTCGAATGGACTTAAGCATCACCACTGGTGAAAAGGTTTCCTCATAATCAATGCCTTGCTTCTGAGTATAACCTTTTGCAACTAAACGTGCTTTAAAGGTACTTACCTCTCCATCTACTCCAAGCTTCCGCTTGTAGACCCATTTGCAGCCAATGGGAACAATTCCCAGTGGTGGGTCCACCAAGGTCCATACCTTATTGGAGTACATGGAGTCCATTTCGGACTGCATTGCTTCTTGCCATTTTTTCGAGTCAATGTCAGACATTGCCTCTTCATAGCTTCTTGGATCACTATCCAAAAGGAGTCCCTCTTCTTTATTCTCTAACAAAAGGTTCATCCTCTCAGGAGCCCTTGAAATCCTTACGAATTCTCGAAGAGGTTGTGCTACAGATGGTCCAGCCTCAGCTGGTGTGCTTTTTGCGGTAACATACTTTGTGGTTCTTGAACTTCATCAAGTTCTATAACTCCGCCACCCCATTCAGAAAGAAACTCTTCTTCAAGGAAAGTAGCATTCCTCGAAACAAACACCTTTTGTTCCGAAGGGTTATAGAAATAGTATCCTATAGACTCTCTTGTATAACCCACAAACTTACATAAGATGGATCTAATGTCCAACTTATCTCCCACTTGACGCTTCACGTAAGCATCACACCCCCATACTTTTAGGTATTTATAGGAAGGTGACTTCCCATACCATATTTCATAGGGTGTATCGGGTACGGCTTTACTTGGCACCCTATTTAATAGGTATGCCGCCGTTTCTAAGGCATAGCCCCAGAATGAAAGAGGTAAGAAAGTGCAACTCATCATTGATCGAACCATGTCCAACAAAGTTCGATTTCTTCGCTCCGAAACTCCATGCAGCTGTGGAGTTCCGGGAGGAGTCCACTGTGAGAGAATACCACTCTCTCTTAGATAATCAAGAAACTCTATCGATAAGTATTCACCTCCTCGATCTGATCGAAGAGTTTTAATACTACGACCAGTTTGTTTCTCTACTTCACATCTGAACTCCTTGAATTTTTCAAAGGCCTCAGATTTATACCTCATAAGGTATACATAACCAAACCTAGAATAATCATCGGTAAAGGTTATGAAGTAGTGATAGTTCCCTCTCGCACTAACACTTAGCGGACCACATACATCTGTATGGATCAAATCCAATAGACCTTTGGCTCGCTCCACTTGTCCAACAAATGGTGATTTAGTCATCTTTCCTTTAAGGCATGACTCACATGTTGGCAACTTTCGCTCTCCTTTAAGGTCGAGTTTTTGTCCCAACTTGTGTATCTTTTTTTCGGAAATGTGACCTAATCTAGCATGCCAAAGTGTGAAAGAACTTTGATTATCTAACTTCCTTTTATTTTTTGAATTGTGAGAATGGGTTCACTTGGGGAAATGGTGTATAAAGAATTTGTCAAATAACCGAAATATATAAAGGCAGAGTTTTTGAAAATGGAACAACTTCCATTCTCAGTAACGAGTCTAAAACCCTCTCTGTCCAATACAGGTACAAAGATAATGTTTCTGATAATATCAAGAACATAAAGAAAATTATTCAAATACAATTTAAAACCATTATCCAAAGATAAATGTTAAACAACAGTACAAGCCACAACGACCTGAAGGGAGTAGGTCGCGGGACTTCGAAACGATGTGGCGACCTGATAGCTATAGGTCGCTCAACTGGCGACCCAACAGATCCAGGTCGCATGGATTACAACCTGATAGATTCAAGTCAAGTGAGTACCGACCTGACAGGTCTCAGCATCAGGAGCCTACAGGACGTCAGATGACGACAGCCCTAAATTAGTACAGTACAGTCAGCTACAGCTGTTAATTGTACTGTAGCAATATGAGCCACAAGTTTACATCATTCCGTTATTTTATGTACTGTGTCAAATCTGGCCGTAGGATCTACTATATCAAATCTGGCCGTAGGATCTACTATATCAAATCTGGCCGTAGGATCTAGGGCAACCTCAGTCATCTGTGTTGCTATAAATTGCCATGTAATTCATTTATGTAACGCATGAAAGATATTACTGAAGTACACACGCAATACATTCTCAGCTCACTTTAGCTCGCTCTTCATAATATTAGCTCGCCATGAGCTCGCAGTTTTTCTTTCAATAAATAAACAGTCCCTATTGCTAATGCAGCAACTCTTGCTCCATTCCCCATTCTAAGGACCGTTTTCTTTCTGTCCAACTGCCTGCTTCTTGCCATTATTTGCAAGTCATTGCAAATATGTGAGCCACAACCGAAATCCAAATACCCAAGAAGCATCATTAACAGAAAGATTAACTTCAACAAAATATACACTTGAACTTTTCAGGCTTGCAAGATACTCCTTGCAATTCCTCTTCCAGTGACCTGATTTGCCGCATTGAAAGCAATTGTCATCGGCTTGAGAGTTAACCCTTTTCTTACCATTGTCCTTTGTCTTCTTGTTGGGTTTAGAGGAACTCTTTCCTGTCCACTTCCTTTTCTTTGGCTTTAGACGATCCAACAAGCATGACCGGTTTATCCCTTTTTATGGTGGATTCAGCCTTCTTCTCAGAATTAAGGACAATCTTGGGGTTTCTCAGCCAATCGATGAAGTTTGGGACAATTAGTTTGTTTTGATCAAGTATGGATGCAATTGGATTTTTAGCCATTTTAGTAGAGTTATCTACAAAACTAGACGAAGCAGAAAATGAGTGAGTTATTGGAAATTATATTCATTTAACATAAGGTCTGTAATATTAAATGTCCCCCACTATTTTATTCAAACTTTATTAACCCCATAATAAAAATTCGAAAAATCAAATTTTCTTAGTGGGCTTGAAATCCAATATAAATGTTTCACACCCCAATATGAGCCCATGAAAAATTCATATTGGTAGTCAACTCTTTGACAATTGTATCAATATACAACCTTCAAGAATATTTTGCCTCACTATTTCTCATACACCCCAATATTATGAGCCCCTATGGTACTAAGTGTCAAATATACCCATCAAACATTCGTGTAGATAGAGCATCAAGATGTCCCACGACTCGTGGCCAACATAAAGACGAGTCCACCCCACGAGCATCTCAATGCTTGGTAGAGATCACAACTTTTCAACACAAGATCACTGCACGACTCATGGCCAGTGACCAAGTGCGGTAGCATCGTCATGTCTTCTACCTTTGATGGAAGGCATGGAACGATATGTCCAACATAACTTGTCCATTTTATTTGATATAGAATTAATCAAAATTAAATTCTTTTAAGTTTCAAAAACTTGGGGTTTACTTTGTAAGACCTCATCAACCTTAATTACTAGGTGGGTTTTTATTTAATGCAATATTCATCATATGAAGCGCAAGCATAAAACATTAAATAAATCTAACATGCATTTTATGCAAAAAGCGGTGGGATGATCATGGCCAGCCTATAAAACCCATACAAGCATGGACCTTGAAATATCTATTCTATTACAACTTGTAAAATTACCCACACAGGCGTGGGCCTTTGGCATCGAACGTCCTCCAATCAAAATTAGAAAACCTTACCACCTAGTCTACTCTCGATGCAAAATTTAAAACTTTTACAAATAATAGAATAAGAGGCTCGCAGGCCCCAAAAACCCAAAGATAAAAACATACAATCACATTGGTCATAGGCTCATGATCATCCCTAAATAAATCATGCCAACATTCATCACATGAATTTAAAGCATATAAATTAATCAATTTTGTGTGTTGATTTAATTTTGGGATAAATAAATTAATATATATATATTTATCAATATAAATATATATATAAATTAAAATAATAAATAGACAAACTGCAACATTTGCAAAAATCTCAATATTCGCAGGGAATCAAACTGTTCCTCTTTTTTTTTTTTTTTTAATTAAATAACCTGACAGGCCTTCAAAATCACATCAAATGTGACAGCCTCCTGGTTTCTTAAGGTTTTCCCAACCTTTTTTTATAACTAGATTTCATAATAATAATAAAATTTGCGGCCTTCAAATAAAAATAATAATAAGACCTTGCATCCTTTTTGAAAAGTCAGTCGCAGCTTTTGCAAAACCTTTATGCAGCAGCCACTCATTCTTATTTATATATACATTATACAAGTATTTAACAAATTGAATCACCATTCAATTGTCATTAAAATACAAGTTCTTTCATATTCCAAGTATGAAATAAATTTATCTCAATATTAATTCACATAAAACAAATTTTATCACACACAAAATAAATAATTCTAACAATTATAATATATTTATTTCATAAATATAAAAAGAATCAAAATCTAATAAAGAAAATGCAAACCGTGGCTCTGATACCACTGTTGGTTTCGCTTTAATCGTACAGGGCCTACGCAGCGGATTTCAAAATTTTTAAATTAAATAAAACAATATATATATCAAATATATATATACTAAACCCCGTAGATTTCGTTAGCGATTTTAGTGATCGTCATTTTCATTATTATGTATCGAATACAAATTATGATTCATATAAAATTAAATAAATTAATACCTCACTTTCGATATCTTCAAACGACGATGGAGAGGGAATCAATTCCCGACTATGTGGCTAACACCAAAACTCCTCGCTGAGATTCAAGCGTATCCCCTCTAATCGGGTCCACCATTTGATTGCGACACCGGAAAAATTCTTCGCTAGTAGAATCATTCCGTTTTCAAATTGATTAAAAGAATAAACTATTAATCCAACAATCAAAAATTAATTGAAGATTAATTATTATAGATGAGAAATTATTAATTAATCATCATCTACAGTTGAAGACTTAAATTAAAATATAAAAGAAAAGAACAAAATTTCTTCTCTGTCTTTTCACAAAAAAAGACGGCCGCTTTTTTCTTTTCCTTTTTAAAAGGTATCAAAACTTTTTGGTTTGTTTTTCTTTTGATGGAAGATGGATGCAGACGGCTCCTTCTTTTCTATCTTACATATATATTATATTAAATTAGTTAGGTTAAGATTAGGTCTAACCTTAATTAACTAATTAATATAAATATAAATATATAATATCAATTAACTTTATTTTAAAGTCTTCAATTATTCTAGTGGGTTACTACAAATAGGGCCTACTAGAGAATTACATGGACTTGAATTTATAATCCAACTAATTAATTAATTCAATTAATTAATCCCATGAATTTAAATTAATCAATCCAATTGACTAATTTAATATATTCCTTTAATTGAGATTTCTAATTAAATTAGATTTAAATACATGATCAAATTATATAATTAAATATTTAATCCTACAATTGAATTAAATTAAAATCTCATTTAATTAATTCAAATTAATCAATTATTCCAACAATTGGAGTTATCAATCTTGAAATGTCAACAACCAAAATTATGTGTGACCCTTTTAGYTTCACGACTAACACCAGCAGTAGGCTTATAACTTTTATAAGTTTATAAATAATAATTTATTATATTAATTAATCTAATTAATTAATTCTCTTGAGATTAACTCTTTAATTTCAAGAACCTACAAATCATGACAATATCTAACAAGTAGCATGATTACACAGTGTTAGGTGAAATAGCGAGTAAACCTATTTCAATTGCAAGTCCATACATGTACGATCCTTTCGACAACTAGTTTCACGATTAAATCTTGGGCATGGATTTATAAGTCAAAACCCAATTGATTTAATAACTGTGATTTCATTTCAAGTTTAAGTAATTCATTTATGAATCAATATTCATTGTGCCCTGGCCAAGGTCTTTGAATCACAAACTACGAAAATTCACAGGATACTCTCTTGTCCATAAACAAGTGTTGAATTCAATGTTGGCTACAGACAAACCTCCATGCACATTGATACAATACCCAAAATACCCCTTTACGATTGTCAGGCAATCAAAAGATAAATTTAAGTATTGCACAATGTGCACAAGGCTACCATCGTACCTCAAATCAAGGACTAATCATGTACTATTGCAATATGGAAATTCTTACACTACAAAAAAACAAAAAAAATTCGAGGGATTTTCCGAGGGCACAGAATTCCCTCGGAAATTTCCGAGGGAAAAACGAGGGAAATAAAAATCCCTCGGTTTTTTCCGAGGGAATTATATTCCCTCGGAAAATCCCTCGGAAATCAGGGCGCCAAATGTTCCCGCCATATTTACCGAACGAAAAACCGAGGGATGACCGACGGGTGGTTTTCCGAGGGAAGTAGTCCCTCGGAAAACCGAGGGATATTTGATTCACTCGGTTTTATTTATTATTTTTTTAAAAAAATTAATTAAATTTCCGAGGGAATATAATTTCCCTCGGAATTATTCCGAGGGATAACGTATTCCCTTGGAATTATTCCGAGGGAAATTGTATTCCCTCGAAAAATTAATTAATTTTATTAAAAAAATTAAAAAAAAATTAAAATCGTAAAAAATAGAAAAAAATAATAAAAAATAGATTTATTTCCGGGACGCTTAGGCGCACCCCTCCCCGTCCCGGTCGTGATTTTTTGGGTTTTGTTTCTATTTTTTACTATTTTTTTGATTTTTTTCTATTTTGTTATTTAACAAATAGGCATGGTAATTTTATATGCTTCTCCTCACCGTCTGTACAAGTTTGGACACTTCTCTCTCCTCAAAACTGCTTCTCCACCAATCAACTCAACGTAAGTTTGCATTCTTTCATTTTCGGTTCAACATTATTGCAACTATATAGGGTTAAATTATTATTTTTAGTCATGTGAAAATCACAAATTGCCAAAAAAATAAAAAACAGAATAGCATATTTTGTATATAAATAAATAAATCTTATTTTAGCCTCTTAAATTTTTAAAGATCGATTTTGCTTATAATGGAATTATAAAACCGAAAAATTCGAAAAAATAGGAAAAAATAGAAACAAAACTCGAGGAATTACGAACGGGGCGGGGAGGGGTGCGCCTCGGCGACCCGGAAATAAACTCTGTTTTTTTTCTAGTTTTTTCTATTTTTTTCTATTTATTTGGATTTTTTTTTCGACATTTACGAGGGAATTCAAAATCCCTCGGAATTCCGAGGGATTTTTTCAAAAATACATACTACTAAAATGTCATGTTCTTGAATGGGATAGAAGCCTTGCCAATTATAAATCGAAATCACCTATTCTTCTCGTAATGCTGCCAAAATTTTGCCACCTTCTTTAAAACACACTTTTTTTTATAACTACTTTTTTTAATTTGGGTTTATTAATGCGTTTGGTGTCTAATATATACTGGTATTTTGTAAAATACTCGTATTATTATCTAATAAATTTATCAGATGRCGTTGCGTCGAGGATCCAGTAGCGCAGGTCGATCGGATATGGGGTCGGCCCATCATTTATCTGATTTCGACACCGACTACATGGGTCTCGGTTCTGATCATCGAGCGACGCAGACCCCGACGCAGACCCGACGTCGCATACACCTTCATCAGAGACCCCGTCCGACGCGGGTACATCACGGACCCGACGACAGTTGGTCCCACCGCAGAGGGGTATGACTCAGGTTTATATTGCAGGAG
>BMAC01001466.1:110602-123012 GCA_014905375.1 Phtheirospermum japonicum
AGACGGGTTCGCCGGCTACGTGCTACGATCTTTTTAAACGTACGCACCAGAAGAAAGACGGCGCGTGGATCGACACGAGATCTGCTAATATTAACGTTAGTCTCTTTTTTATTTTTAACTTATTCTTTGATTTTAACGTAAAATTTTAATAACGAGTTGTATTTCAGGAGGAGTACGAGAGACATCTGACCCAGGAGCAGGAGCGTGCGTCTTCTCAYGAGGAGAGTAACGAGGTTGACCAGGACCAGGTTTTTCTCGGCGTCGCCGGTGTGAAGAAGGGACGGCTTTACGGCACCGGCGCGTATGGGAAGATAGTGGCTGCTGCGAAGGGTTTACTGAAGGGCGACTCTTCCACCTCCTCCTCATCCCAAGCTGATAGAAGACAGATCGGAGAGCTCGAGGCGCAGGTCGAGGCTCAGAGGGCGCAGCTTGAGGCGTTGCAGCAGCAGGCAGCCGAGGAAAGGCGACAGCGTGCGGAGGAGCGCCGGCAGCAGGAGGAATTTCAGGCGCGGACGAACGCCCAGATGGCTGAGATGTACGCTCGTTTCCAGCAGCAGTTCCCCGCTCCCTATCAGCAGCAGCAACAGTTTCCCCCTCCCCATCCATAGAACACTTTTATTTATGTAATAAACTTTGTTACTGTTTCGATCGAACGCATGTAATTCATAAATTTTCAAATATTTCTTTTTATTATAATTGATTTATTTCTTTGACTTTTCTTTAATTACTTTTTTCAATTTTTTGGGAATTTTAATAATTAAACAAGAATTAAAATTAAAACAAAAAATTAAAAATTAATAAAAAAAATTAAAAATATCGAGGGAAAGTTCCCTCGAAATTTTGAAAAATTCGAGGGAATGGGACTCCCTCGGATTTCCGAGGGACATATTTTTCCTCGGATTTTTTCAATTTCCGAGGGATTATAATCCCTCGGATTTCCGAGGGAATGGAATTCCCTCGGAATTTCGAGGGATTTTATTCCCTCGAAAATTGAAAAAAACCGAGGGAAATGTTCCCTCGGATTTCCGAGGGATTGTCCGGTAATGGTTCCGAGGGAACCAATCCCTCGAAATTCCCTCGGTTTTGTAATTCCGAGGGATTTATTTCCCTCGAAACCGATTTACGAGGAAGGTTTTTTCGAGGGAATTTTTCCCTCGGAATTTCCCTCGGTTTAACCAAAACCGAGGGATTTTTTCTTAATTCCGAGGGAAAAATCCCTCGAAAATTTTGAGTTTTTTTGTAGTGTTATTCGACAGACAAATTCTCCAGTTAAGAATTTCCATCGGGTCATGTTCAATGAACTTGTTCTCCAACAAGCACCCACGTATATGCACTCGCCTCACAACGCTGATGTTAATGGAATGCAACATCCTTGTCTTACAAGCATGCATCGTATGCGCAAGTCTTACTGGGCTATTCAATGTCCTATCTCGAAAAGCCCATTGACTTGGAACAAGTTTAAAACCGAAACCTTAGAGACATGTTCCATGATTGTTATCGTATGCGCAACCATATCCCATAGTTTAAATCGGTATAAGGACTTTATCATACGTGCAATTATATTTAAAGTTTAAACATAAGATAAAGAAAGTTGCCTTTATTAATATAATTCCAATAAAATCATTATATAAGTATAATGAAATTCAATCTAATTGGAACGTCGGATACTCTACTCTAACATTATGGCCCATCATAATAATTTAATTAAATACGAGAGTATTAGCAGTTATGGTAACTTTTTAAAAAGAAGAAATATATAATTTTAAGCAGTGGGCTTATTAAGGATTTATTTGGTGAATAGGAGACTGAAACTATAAATTGAGAATATTTCTCTAGTTTATATATAGAAGACACATGGTTCAATTTTATTCTAAATTAATTATTCCTACTTTTATAAAATTCTTATTTATCATTATATATAAATATTAACTTAATTATCGAAAGGTATATGTTGGGATTGTCTGGGTGATAGCATTTGAGTCGATCATTTTAGTTGTAGCAGTCACAATTTGCAAAAATAATTGTTGTTTTTTTCATTTATAAAAATAACTACAAATTTCGCTCTTTCGGTCTTCAAGGTTTACTAGAACTACTATTTACGCGTCTACTTTATGATCAATTATTGATGGAGAAAAACACTCTTGAACTAAATGAAATATTAAATTTATGTTGAATAAAATTTGTGACCAAGTTTGACTTTAATAGTAGAGGGACAAAGTGTTTATATTTTATAAATTAATGGTTCCAAGTAATTTTAAGTTTTCGCTAAATTAATGAATTTTTTGTTCACCATCTCAAAAAAGTAAAATAAACATCGAGAGAAAAATATTTGCTTAATCTCGATCGATGAACATGATCTATATATCTCGATGAAAAAGAATCGAGAGCAAAAGAACAAAAGTTGATTGGTAGAGTATTTCGAAATTTTAAAATGATAGTCTCTCCTTCCCAATTTGATAGTTTTACGGTTGGTTTTACACAGATTAAGAAATTAGTAGTTTATATAATTAAGTCATTAATTTTGTTAATGTTTTCCAATTATACCCTTCTTGATTTTATTAATTTTAATTAATACTCATAGAAATTATTATTGGAATTAGTATATTTGTTATTGGAATAGTAAAATTTTGCATTGTAATCATCAATTTTCAATTTACTAGTTAGAAAATTAGCATTTATTAATTAAGGGTATTTGTGGAAATGAAAATTTAATGATATGTTAAATATGGTAACTGGATTATGTTTGTAGGACGGAAAAAAATGGAACAATGAACTATTTTTTGGGGGGCAAACACTCGTGTTAGGCCAGATTAACGGGTCATGACCCGTTAGGCCATATGACCCGGTATTATAATGTATTAGTTTTTATAATGTGATGTATTGATTTTTTACTATAAAGTATTAATTTTTCATAAATCTCTGACGACCCGTGATATGATGTATTGATTTTTGTAATATGATATATTAATTGTATTTATTTTTGCACATAATGTATTGATATGATATTCGACATAATAGATGATCGCGTCATTTCGCAAAACTCCCGATCCAACAATAGCAACTTTTTGTTGAACTCCACTCATGACCAAGTCCACACTGTTGACAAACTTGACACTCTTCGCTGAAACTTCTTCTTTATTCGTCACACACACACACACTCGTATATATATCCCCACCACCTTCCTATTTTTATGCACTCATCATTTTTCTGCTCCCTTCTCCACTTTGCGAGCAACAATGGACCAACAATCGCTCGTAGAAACTCGGCCGGCCGGAAGCAATGTCTACGACTTCAACGCCCAAATGTTAATCATGGCCGCCCTCGCCACCGTCTTCTTCTTCGTTGTTTTACTGGTGGGCCTCCATCTCTACGCCAGATGGTGGCGCCGGCTCGGCGCCGCCGCCCGGAGGACGCATGTAGTGGTCCTTGCCGACAACCACCACCCCGGATCCAACGCGGATCGCGGCCTCGAACCGGCGGTCCTGAGATCGCTACCGGTCTTCACTTACTCCTCCAAGGCGAAGGCGAAGGCGCCGGCGCCGGAGCCGGAGCATGAGCGGCCCTTGCTAGAGTGCGCCGTGTGCTTATCCGAATTCGAGGAAGAGGAAACCGTGCGCCTCTTGCCAAAATGCAACCACGCTTTCCACATCGAATGCATCGACATGTGGTTCTATTCTCACTCCACTTGCCCGCTTTGCCGGTCTCCGGTCGAGCCGGCCCCGGTGGTGGTTGTGGAAGTGGCGGAGGAGGTGAGCGGATCCGAACCGGGTTCCAGCTCCGGGTGTGATCTGTGCGCCACGTGTCAGCACGCGGAGAGGAATGAGAACGTGAGTTATGGTAGCACGGCGTCGTTCAGGCGGAGGAAGGCTATGGATGTGAAGATAGATGTGGACCAGCTGAGGCGGGCTGAGTTCGATAACGAGTCGACTCAGAGTTCACCTATAACTCGGTTGTTGTCGTTTAAGAGATTACTCAGCATGAGCATGAAGTCGCCGATCGGTGGCCGGGCGTCGCCGCGGAATGGGGCGGAGACGAGCCGTGCAGTCACCGAGTTGGATTTAGAGGATGGGCTCGGCCAGCCCATCCGAGTTACCACACCAAAGTGAGTGGACTCGTTATTAAATTGGTGGTATCTTTTATTTTATGCAGTATATATGGTGCTTTGATGTACAAAGGAAGGATAGCTTTTATCCATTTTCTTTCAATTGCGCACGTGGCAGTTATTTGTTGACTGAGCTTTTTGTGATGAATTTATCCACGCAAGATGTATATTTTTGTTCTTTGGTTCCAATCCAATTATATGGCCAAAGTTGTAGAAATTTTTAGTGAACAAGAAATTGGAACTTATTATTTACTGTAATTCCAATAAGATTAGCATACTAATGATATGCGCAGATAATTAGTATACCTTTATCTTTAATTTAATTATATATTTCGAGCTCTGGTGTTACTTTTTATATAAAGAACATCATACGCCATATGTATACATATTTGAAATCTAACGAAAATATCTTCAAATATGGAAATGCCATTCATTTGGAAGCCTACAATATCTCAATCAAATAGACCACTTGTCCCTCCAATATCAATAGTCAAGACATAATACAGGTTAATTAATTTGTATAAATGATTGATTCATACTTGTGAGATCAAACACAAATCAAATACAAAATCTAGAGCGTTAACTACAAAAAAAAATTGTTTACAAGATTTGGTCATTTTTTTAAAAAGAAAAAAAAAAACATTAAAACCCAACTATCTTTCAAAATAACAAATACCCCTAAATATTTGTCTTTTTTTCCTCATTGTAACATCAGGGAGTATTTATAATTTTAAAAATAACTGGAATTTTCTGTAGATAAGCAAAAACTCAAGGATTGTTTTTGTAACTGTCTCAAGTTTCAGTGAACTTTTTTTTTTCTCAGTCAATCTTAAGCAACAGAAGATATAAACAATTTTGAACTAAGTTTCAGAAACCGAAACCAGAAGTTACTTCACACATACATTGATGAATTCTCACGACAATTAAAGACTTTTCCACAATGAAACAAACCAGGACCTAACCTCTGCATTGCCTAAAAGGACAGACTTTGTATCCTCCAAACGCTATTACATTCAACTAATGAGTTATAAGGAAACATATATTACAGACATCAGCTTCACTTTGTTATGTCAGTGCCTTAAAAGTACAATACCTTAAAATTCCTAAAAAAAAAAAAAGAGAAAGAAAACTGGGCATGTTACCTAAGTGTGTTATCCCACAAATTGCATATCCAATGGCACAACTAGTCGAGATTTTCGTCTCTTCTTGCCTTCCGGGGTGCATCTTGATCTGCTGCTCGGTTTTCCCAAATTTGCTGAAAATCTGCAACTTGAGTTAGATCCATGAGGTGATGAATCAACAGCAGGGCAATTTTCCTTACCCTTGCCGTTTTTTACTTTGCCATGCGCTTTCACTATGGGAGATTTAGCTCTCTTTCTAGATGACTGAAGTAATATTCCCTTTTTCCTCTCGTTTTTAAGTAGTTTAACAAAGAAAGGATTCGCATTCGAGTGGCAAGTTGGTGTAACATTGTGGCTGTCTCGCACCAAATCAACATCCCCATTGTTCACCTGCACCGAGAATTATGAAAGGGTGCGTATTAACCAACACAACAGTAAACTGGATTTCTCGGGGGTTAATCACAAAAACAACATTGAGGTTCAGTTTAACCACAAAAGTCCCCATTTTTCAAATTAACAAAGATTCCCTTTTTGCATCTATTTTACAGACCGTCCTTTATAAGAAAATGCAGAGCTCAAAAGGGTGTGTGTTTAAAATTGATATTTGAAATATAATTATATGTTTTTGTTCTTTTTTTCTTTTTTTGGGTAAATAGGTCAAACTAAAGGTAAGTTTTTGTTATTATGCACTGTTATTTAATTGTGTTAAACTTGAGGTGGCTAGCCATTGGTGAAAAAACTAGCACACCTCCAATTAACAACAAATTAGAAACAAATGTTGATTAAATTGTATAAAAAACTCAATTTCCAGACAATTAAAAGAAGGGTTACCAATTGCAAAAGAGCAGAAAAAGTTCTAGCAACGTCATGCTTCTCTTGACCCTTGACTACATCTCCGAACGATAAGGCGTTATTTTCACTATCTCCACCCGTGGATAGTTTATTTAGAACTCTTTCTCCATATTTGTGAATGTCGAACGGTGGACGTGCATCCTGTCATAATTGGATATCCATTATCACACAATAACATTAACAACCAGGGGTTTGGAGGTGGGGTGGGGTGAATATATTCTATGGATAAGTACAAACACAACCCCGAGGTTTGTCTTAGTTACAAAAAAAACCCAGAGATGTTATAAAAACCTTGAGGTTTGGTTCTATATTAAATTTAAAGATATAATTGTAATAGTTTCACAAATCTAAAGGGGGTCGTTTGAAATGGTTTTGCAATATAAAGAAGGTAAAGTGTAATTAAATTAAATCACAGGGTATTTTCGTAATTAAACATATATTATGAATGAAGAGAGAAATATGATGTACTTGTTCATCCAAGTTCTGCTCAATTCTTTGCTTCCACGTAGAAACCCGAGTAGCCATTTCTGTCTGCTTCTCATTTTCAGCAAGCGTGGCAAGAAGAGCATCCTACAATGACATCAGAAAAAAGAAAAACAGCATCTACAAAATTCAGTATTGTAATTATTGATATCATAATATTATTGATCTAATCATTCCTTCAAACAAATAACCTAATAATCATGCATAGGAAAAAAAAGGCTAGAAAATATGTACTCACCAAGTGAGACCGGCAAAGGTCTTCAAGGTCCGCAGGAGCTTCTGGAACATCATGCTGCATAAATAATAAATGTGAGTGGTTTTTTAAAGGCTCCATGCTAGAGTTCTTTGCTTTGAATACATCTAGTGAGTCTATTTTACACGAGCCAAACCTTTTCTTGGGGTAGAGGTATATCTTCACTGTTGAATGTCTTATCCGGCATGTCAAAATCAGGTATCGGCCCAGTATCTGGACTCCCACTATCATATCCATTATCATCGTCATTATCTTCAGGACTATCAAAGGCTTCATTTATTTTACTCTCCTCCACAAGTAGTGATTGACGCAGCTGCAAATAGAAATTTAGTTTATGAAAAAAAAAAGAAGCAAATGTAATTGAACAAATAAAATCAAAAAATAAAATGTTACTTATTTAGAAGTTGCACATACGTTATATCATTGCGTGAGTTAAGAATGATTACAAACACCACAATAATATCACAACTTTTTTATGTATGAAAATATATTTTACATTTATACTTTATATGTATGTCTACAAAACCTAAATGCCAAAATAGCAACCTTCTCATAAAGTGATTCAGATTTTCCTAATCTTTCTGCAGCTCCAAATTTCGCTTCCCATATTTCAGTCAGTTCGGTGCTAATGGGACCACAAAGTTTCGCAAGTGGAAATTCTGAAGTCAAAGAAACTTGCTTCTTCGAACCACCAACCTGTAGCTTCATATTAGCTTTCACTGCATGAGAAAGAATGCAATCAGAGGTCAGTTACACAGAAACAAAACTCAGATTCTTTTGAAAAATCAGGTGAATGTGAAAAAATGAAATAAAAATATCAAAATCCAGAACAACCTTTTTTATAAGGTTTAATTTTCAGATTCCCTGTTTCATGAGGATTTAAAGGTTTCCACGGATCATCATTATTATCTTCACCATCAGAATCAGGTTCTGAATATCGATCTCCCATTCCAAAATCATCATTACCATCTGTAAAATCACAGGCTGTTGAACACCCAACATTGCCGTCATTAGATTCAAACCCATTATCAACAAGGGGGGACCGAGGTAAATTAGCATCATGTGTTTTCCTAACTGACAGCTTTAGTCCAGCTCCCCCGGACTGCCTCGTAGGCGAAAAAAAGCTCTTGCGTCCTTTAGAAATTACAGAACTGCCCCTGTAAATATTAGTCGGCCCTCTGCCAGCTTTCGAATCAAGAAAACTGTCAACAGCAACAGCATCGCAAGAGTCCAGCAGAATAAAATCCCTGTAAAGATCGCTCGTGCCTAACTGCAGTAATAAAAGCAGCTGTTATCTTTGAAAGAGGGAGTGTATGTACATAATAGTCCTTTTACAACGCCAAACACAACACTTCGTTACCAGATAGGACTCAAGCTCGCCCGCATCGCCAGCATCTAAGCATTCACCTTCGAGCACGACTAGATTTGCAGGGGGCCTCACGAAATGACTGGGCGGCTCTTTACATGTTGAGCTATCTAATAAAATCTTTGATTCGACTGCGCAAAAAGAATTATTAAGCTAATGCATTCATTTTATGTGGCGATACACCATAATAAAAATTACAAAGAGATAAAAACAACTGACTAGGTATATCATCTGAAACCCAAAACTGATCATCCTCGTCATTTTTTGCAGTATGTGCATGAGTTGCTCCTTTTTGAGAAGATTCACCTTCTGGTTGTTCGTCTTGACTGTCAGGATAAAGCATATTAGTTGATGTGAAATGATTCATTATTCACAATGATGTTCAATCTATTGAACCTTCAGTACACAGTATAATTCATAATTGTACAAACTAACCAAGTATCTTGATATTGATATTGATATGGACAAGGATGTGCATTTTATCACTAAGATTTCTCACATTTATCATAATAAATATTACTATACCCGTTTACCTCCCAAGTAAAATTTTGATATCAATATCCATCGATACCTCACAAAATCAAAATTTTCTATTCAAACACGACACAAACTTGAACACTAAAGAAACCAAATGTTTACATTTGTAGGATTTCAAATGGGAAAATGATTTTCCTTTAGAAGGATGAAAGAAATGACTCAAAAAAGCAAATTTAATCACTTACATGTAATTTTGGACCTTTAAGTTCTCTTTTCTGAAGCAATTTAACAAAAACAATCATCTACTCCCATCAGCCCTCTAAAGCGAAAATATAGAAAGCAAAAAAAAAGTTCTTTGTGCTTGGCCATCTACAGTTTGGCATTCCCGTGTTCATTATAGAACTTATGTAAACAAACTCATACCACTATACATTTTGAATCCAAAGATACATAGAGGCTATGCCATACATATTCAGAGTCAGATGACCAAAACCAGAAATCTTCCAAAAACGAAAATGTGGCAACACTGTTAATCCTCTTTGGAGTTTCCAAGTAAAACACCTAACTACAGGTTTGTCTACCCAGCCTCCTCAAAATTCGTAGAAGTAAATATTATCGAATAATCCACAACCCTTGATCTTAAGAAATTGAATAATTCATAATCATAATTCTTACTCAAGTTTACCCATTTTACTAGATAAAGTCAACTATGTCAAGCAACCATATTTTTTAAAATGAAGCCAAAAAAAAAAAAGCTGTTAAATTGGCCATCCTGTAAAACTAAAAAGAACAACAAAAGTTCAAATTCAAAATTAAGCAGCTGTTCTTGCCAAACCTTGGTATTGAAAAAAAAAAAAGCGACTATTGTGCATAGAAAGCAATCATACCTTTTCTGGGAAATGAAATCCAAAGCATGCAGGACCAAGGAATACAAATACTCTACTTTCCTACTATACACCTGAACAGATCCCTGAAGCAGCAATGCAGCTGTGAATTCCATTCAACACCGAAAATAGTAAATAAGCAAGAAAAGAAAAGAAAATTTAATTTTTCTCGACACCCTCACAAGAAAAACAACTCTTTGAATTAATTATCTTACCTTCGGCAAAATTTACATTGAATATGGCATCTTCGTAACCTGAGATCTGCCCGGAACAAATTTTGAGTAAATATTCCTCCAAATTCTTCGCCAAATCTACAGTCCAATTCGATTCGAGGTCGCGAAGAGGCTGAACCGTTTTAAGAAATTTCCCAGAGGAAGACTCAGGCTTGTCGCTCTCGTTATTCATTTCTTGCGCCTAAATTCAGACCTTCCATTACATGTATACTTCTTTTTGGCAGAGTGCTCCCATGTCAAGAAACCTAGGGTTGAGAAATTGGGGAAATTTGGGGGTTTTGTGGATATAAAGTAAATCTAGTGAAGGATAGAAAAATTGACTGTGCGTGTGTGTGAGAGAGAGTGTGAGAGGGACGGAGGTATCATTCAAAAGTTTTTGGGAATTGAATTCCCGCTCAGGAGATGTTGAGAGAGAGAGAGACTGGGCCTGCTATAACAAAGCCCATATGTAGTCTTGAGTAATGTATTTGTTGTAGCTTAACAATTTTATCGGAGGACCAATAGTTTTTTTTTTAAAAAAATCTTTTAGATAAATTATTGATTTAATGTTCGCATATTATGCTTGATTTGAAAAAGAATAATATTTATTAAAAATAATATTAAAAATTATAATGTAAATCGTTACATTATTTATTCTACTTACAGAAAAATTATTTTTCATAATAAATAATTCTTACACAAAAATCAGAACATTATTTGTTTTAATTACAGCAAAATTAATTTTCACAATAAAAAATTTTCAAATTTTTTTACCGCGGGGCACGAGATTAGTTGTTAAATATATTAAAATACCCTGAATTTGATACGAAACCCGTAGAAAATTGATTTTTAAAAAATGTAAAACATATAACATCCGCATGTCACATGTGAATATGTGATTTTATAAGGCATTAATAATTCTATTGAAAAACATTGTACATCTAACTTGTATTATGTAATATTATTATTATTATTATTTTTTTTTGCATAAGTCACTAATTTGTTCGTATAGATATATTAGATAAATATATTTAATTATTTTCCTAGGCGTTAGTTTATTATTATTATTATATAGTTTTTCATATATATTTTTAATGTTATTTTTAATTTATTATATTAGAATTAGATTAAAAAAAGTTTAAGTTTATATCTTTATATTTATTTCTCTTTTGTAATAATTTTATATAACTCGTATTTTTCTTAAATAAATATTTAAAATTCTAAAAAGTCAATTCAACTTATATCGATCTTTTCTAATTAGATATAACTTATCTATATTTTGACCACGAATATACGCAACTCGAAATCATATTAGTTGACTCCAATTTATAAGAACACCCCAAAAAAATATAATACATTTATATTTACTAAATCAACATAAAACACCCCATTTTACTCCCATATAATATAATAATAAAAATAAAATAAAAGGAATAATAATAGAATAAAAGTAAAATAAAAAGGAGAAGAAAAGGGAAAGTAAGGATAAAGAGAGAAAGAAACCGACGGAAGAAGAAGAAGAATGCAAAACAGATGAAAAAAAAAAGAAGAATATTTTGACAAGAACAATCCATAACAATATACTAAGAGGGTCTATGAAACGGTGTCAGCCATCAAACGTAAGGAGTAAGTTTCTCATTGCGATTTAATTCAATTATCTAGGGTGGGGTTTAAATTATTTCAAAAGAACTCACGTGTTCGAGTCTTATAACATATAAAACTTACAGCTATCCTCTGGGCTTTGGGATCCGTAAATGTGCCGTCGGGATTTCGATGATACCTCAGCAGAAGCTCATAGTTACTGGGCTGCGAACCCGTCTGTGCAGCCTGTATTTAAAGTTACATTTACAATATTTAATATAATGGATTAATTAAAACATATAATTATAAATGTTCAATAATATAATTTAATTACTTAAAATATTATCATTGACTTACAATCTCGGCCGCCTGTCGATTAGCCGGCATGGACCAGCCTTGATGCTTCGCTATACCAGTCGAAGGGCCGCCGGGCTCTCTCATCTTGTTCCGCCTGGCCTTCTCAGATTTCTCCACCTCCTCAGGCCGCTGAAACTCCAACAGCCACCTGTTCCAAGTCGTCTCCCCTACAATAGAAGGTATCGTCCTACTCGTCCGATACGCCTTCCTCCACTCGTATATACGACTCTTATAAGACTCCCGCATCGAGACATAGAATGCCGCCCTGATGGAATTCTCGTCGTACATACGAGTGTCCCACCACACCAATCCCTATAAAAGAAATACAATTAGACAAAATAATTAAGCAATTCACTTAACATAAATAAATAAAAAATACTTCAAAATTACCCTAAAACGAGGCCACCACGTCTGACGATGGCTGTCCGGGATGTGCTCGTATTTCCACCCATCTGGGTGGATACGAGCCTCGTGTATAGTCCTGAGATAGGTCGGCAAGTCCTTCGACGAACTCCGTAACCTAAAAATTAATAAGRTTATTTCAATATATGTGAAATAATTAAATTATATATTGAACACATAACAAAATTGATTAAAATATTACTTACCTATTTCCGATCACGACTACCTCGATCCCGGAAGTCCTGAACTCTGTACCAGGCGTGCTCGTCCCCGCCTCATCAGACGGGGTAGGTGGAACAGTATCATCTAGGTCCATGTC
>BMAC01001467.1:700-16917 GCA_014905375.1 Phtheirospermum japonicum
AGAACTCGTACCTTGGCCGCCGGTGCCGCCGGCGGCGGTAGATGAAGATGAGAAGTTTAGTTGCGTTTGAGAACTACCGGCGCCGTACTTGTCGGGATGCTTCTTTTCCATGTGATATTTGAGCGACCCGTAGCCTCTATTATTTTTAGAACCGAAGGCGTAATGAGAATTGCAATAATTGCATTGCGCTCGAGGTTCGCCGTTGATCGTCTTTTTTGTGAAATGCAATCGGAAGATGGGGGAAAGTAATTCCCTCGGTTTCGATCGAGGCGGCGGCATATCACCCATCGCTTCCTCCTCATCCTCATCCAAATTGACGGCGGCCGCTTCTTCTTCATCGGAACTCGGTAATTCCTCTTCAAAATTGGTTCGTTGCGAGTCGAAGTTGATTTGATTATATAGGTTCTCAACTTCTTCCGCCGTCATCTCATCGGAAACGTAATCTCCGGCGACGGCTGAAGATTCTTGTCGAGATCCTCGACCTCGACGAGAAGAGGTTGGAGTGTTGGTATCGACATTATGGGAAGAGCTTGCCATATTGATATTATAATAGATAATTAAGTAAAACACGATTACGAAGGAAGAATAAGAATATTAATGATAATATAAGAGACTTGAAATTAGAAACTTCACTTATTTAAACTTGAAAATATAAGAGAATAAGAAGAATAGTAGAGATGAAATGGTGTGAGGCTTGATGTTGGAGATTGAGGTATTTATAGGTGTCAAAAACTGGAAAAAAAAAAAAAGAGCCGTTGTAAACCGGCGGTTAAGCCGGTTAACCGCGGTTTAAACCGCCAACGGCTATTTTTTTTTGAATTCGAGCCGTTGATCTTCAACGGCTAGTTGATCTCAGCCGTTGATTATCAACGGCTATTAACCGCCGATTAAACCGTCGGCGATCGGTTAATCGCCGGTTAACCGTGGCTGTTAAGGTTAATGGTTTGGTTAACCGTAACCTAACCGCCGAAAACCGGTTGACGGTTATGGTTTTTAACCGTGACAAGCCGGTCAACGCGGTTACAACCGACGGTTAACCGCCAACCGCTTAAACCGATCAACACGTCTAAAGGAAAGGCCTGCAAGGGTAATTTAGTAATCAAACTCTCAAATGCCCAGCAATTAAGAAGCCACGTGTCCAGCAACAAAGAACTTCTTATCTCATTTATATACATTCTACGGCGGTTCTAAAACAACCGTCGTAGAATGTTTGAGTTTTACGGGCGGTTGTTTGTGAACCGCCGCTAAAATCAGCTGGCCTCCAGTTTTTACGTCGGTTCTAGAATAACCGTCGTAGAATGTGAGAGTTTTTACAGTGGTTCTCTTAAAACCGCCGTAGAATGTAGGATTCTACGGCAGTTTTAATAGAACCGCCGTTAAATTATGGATTTAACGTCGGTTTTCTGGAAAACTGCCATTAAAACATATTTAACGGCAGTTTTTGCAGAACCGCTGTGGATGAACCGCCTTAGAAAGTCCTTTCTGCAGTAGTGTTCTGACATTCCAGCTCCTTTGTTTCCCCCTGCTGATATTCCAGTTCCTTCGTTTCCCCTGCTGACATTCCAGCTCGTTCGCCTCCCACTAGAGTTAATGATCTATGTGAGTTATATGTCGATGATCGTTCTTCTACCCGTCTGGTGGCCCTTGGGACAGTTCATGAAGGGGGTTCGATGCTACATGGGGTGCCTTTGTCGAAAGATTTGGTGAGAGTGGTGGTTGAGGACATTCGAGATGGTGATGCTCTCGTCCCGGTGCCCAGTGAAGAGGTAATCACTGTGAAGCAAGCACTAGGTGGTTTTATTGCATGGCCAAAACATCTTGTGAAGCCTATGTCAACACAGGTAATAATTATTTGTTTGCTAATTACACTAAAATAGAGTGTCAATAACTATTAATTTATATTTAATATTTTAGGATACCGAACGACCAACAAAACAAGGTCGGACTGTTGATAACCCCGTTATTGAATTGCTTACTATTTTTGCTCGCCTTTATAAGCGTCCATTTGGGGTTCCGTGTGATTCAAGCATTTTTAGATTTGAGAATGACATCCTAGTGACCATTCTTTACCAAGAAGCTTTGGACGTCGTGCAAGGCAAAACGTGTCTTCAAATCTTGACTGTACAACTTTGGACCCTATAAGTATATTTTAAATCTTTTAATTAATTTTTAGGTTCATTAATCGATTTATGACTTTGATTGATTACTTGTTGTCATGGATATGTTAGGTTTTGGAAATCACTCGTTGTTGAGAACCGATCGGATGCTGTGTATGGGTTCTTTGAGCCTCTATCCTTACAAAATATAGGTAGAAAGAAACATGCAAGCACTTTCGTCCCGTACATTCTCAAACATATGCATAGGGCTGCAAACGAACCGAGTCGAGTCGAGCATTCACAATTTCGAGCCAGGATTGACTGTTTTTTATTTGTGCTCGAGTTCGATGAGCTTGAAAGAATGCTGCTCGAGCTCGACTCGACAAGGAAATGAGCATGCTCGAGCTCGGCTCAAGTTCGACTCGACAATGCTCAGCTCGAGTTTTTTAGTTTTAATCTAATAAAATTACAGTATTTTTGTAATTAATACTATTAAATGGGGTATTTTAGTAAATTCACATATAATCGAGCAGCTCGTCGAGCTCGCGAGCTTATTAGTGGCGTGCTCGAGCTCGAGCTGCTCGAGCTCGACTCGAGCTCGAGTTTGACCGAGCTCGAGTCGAGCTTTGACTCGAGCTGCTCGCGAGCGCTCGTGAGCCGCTCGACTCGTTTGCAGCCCTACATATGCAGGAATATAAAAAGCAAATATACCTAGGAGCATACCATCATAAGTAAGTACAACTTAAACTATAAGTAGTAGTATTACTGTAGGTTGCATGAATTATTCTTAATAATATTCATTTCAAAATGCAGGCAACATTGGCAACTCTTTGTAATTTTGCCTCAACAAGGGACTGCTGTGTGGCTTTGTTCAAATCATCATAAGCCCGACTCAAACATCAAATTGCTAGTACAAAGGCAAACTCTAGCTTAAAATACTTACATCATATAGAATGTGAACGTATATTTTGGTTCTAAGCATAAAATAGATTGTTTTAATAATTCAAGGACTAAAATATAATTTCTGAAATTGGGACAATAGATTGTTATAACGTCATTGGTAAGTTTGGTTGCATTTTGGATTTGTTTTTGGAGTTTGGTTCTAAACACGGATTATATTGTTTAATTTTGTGAAATTGGGGACAACAAATTTGGACATTGTTATAATGTAACGGGTATTGTTATAATGTGCTATAATATTTTTATGTTTTTTTAATAGTGTTGTGACCCCATTTAAGATGTTGAGTGGTGCGCATTTGAGTAAATCTAAGCAAGGGGTTAATTGGCTTTTTCCAAAGGTAATGTATTACGTTTCTTTGAATATATTTGGTTGTTACATTTATGATCGTAAACACATCATCGAAGGGTTTATTTTTCAATGAAACCTTATGTTTCTCTCACAGTGTAATAAACAAGATAAAGTTTGGGAGTCGGGTTATTATGTCATGCTTTGGATGTGGACTATTGTTCGAGTGGGTATTACGGGAAATTGGCAAGAGGTAATATTTATAATATTTTATTTTACAGCAAGAATGTTATAACTCTTTTTTTTTAATTTCATTATTGCTAAATACGTATATTAGATATTATTTGTAGATGTTTAGTGACCAACCATTTAGTGCTGACAGTATCAAAGAAATACAAGATCAATAGTCGAGATATTTCATTGACATTTATGATGGATGATTGGGTTATGTAGTAGATGTATACTCTTGAAGTTTAGGTTTCATTGTGAATTGTTTTTTATTGTTTTGAAGTTTGGTTGCATTTTGGATTGTTTTGAAGTTTGATTGCATTTTGGATTGTTTCGAAGTTTGATTACATTTTGAATTGTTTTAGTTGTGGATGATGAATTGGATTGAATTGTTTTTCAGTTTGGTTGTATTTTAGATTGCTTAATTTGTGTATGAATTTGGTAGTTGTGGATGATGTATTGGATTGAATTGTTTTTTCAGTTTGGTTCCATTTTAAATCAGCGGTTCAATTCAATTCATTTACAAGATATTTCAAACAAAAACCAAAAAAAGGGCAGAAAACAGCCCAGCGGCCGGTTCAATTCAACTATTTACGGCAGTTGTAAAAACTGCCGTAAAAAACACTAAATTAACGTCGGTTCTAATAACCGCCGTAAAAATGTATTATTAACGGCGGTTATAGAACCGACGTTAAAAAACATTAAATTAACGACGGTTACTAAAACCGCCGTAAAAAACATTCTATTTAACGGCGGTTCGAAAATTGCCGTAACTAGGTTCTTTTTACGGCGGTTTTGATAACTGTCGTTAATGTAATGTTTTTTAACGTCGGTTCTTATAAACCGCCGTCGAAACTGTATATACTACAATGGTTATAAAACTGTCGTTATAAAAAGCTTTAAAACCGCCGTTAAATCACACTTTTTACAGTGGTTTTTAAAAACCGCCGTAAATATTTACGGTGGTCGATATAAAGGCGGTTCGAAAACCGCCGTTAAAAAGGAAAAATAACCGCATTTAAATCCCCTTTCTGCAGTAGTGGTTCATGATCAATTACAAAATATGTAAGTAATATATGAAAAAAATTGTATCAACAGTTGATACACAAATACTTGTTGCTACGATTGATCTGATCTCCTCCGTTGGTTATGCAACGTTGAAGATCTCTTGGTTCTGAATTGTAGCTCCAAGTAGTTCTTGTGCTTGTGTTCTGCTTCTCGAGAAATGTCTTGCGTCTCTCCAAAAAGCCGTCATCCATTTGCATCGTTCTTTTCCCTTAAATAATCAAGACTCCTAGTCTTGATAAACAAGTTAGGCTAAAAATAAGGAAACTAAATAAAGTCCTAAACACCTCTTAGGAAATAAATCTAGAGTCCAAATTAATTCAAAGTCCAAGAAAGGCAAACACACAAAAAAGGAAAATTACCAAGAATAAAATTCTCAACACTCGTATTCCCTTAGATTGTCCTTGAACTTTTGGCTATACCGAGCGCCAATGGGAGTCCACTCGGCGCAATGCCCTAGCCTACAGAAAGCGAGTTTGTGTTCATCGTAATCATCATGGCCCGGCCACTCTCGTTCGTGCCGGGAAAAGGAGATGATCACCGTGTCTACGTTTAGGGCTTGAGTAAGGTGTGGATCGTCGGGAGCTTTACATGACGACGGGTGAGGGGATTTGATAGAAAAATGAAGTTGTTGCCGTTGTAGAACAAAGCTAGCTAGATGTGAGGACCCCACCAGCTATGGGGTACCGTCTGGCAATAGCAATTCTTAGTCTTCTGATTTTTTATTATCTCCGAGCTTGTTTAAAGTCACTACTTTTTGCTCGGCGAGGTCGTAGAAGTTATAAGCCATGTCACTGCCTTGGAAGGTTGGTGGTAGCATCAGACATGGCGGCGATCACTATTGCAGAAAGGGGAATTCACGGCGGCTCATTAACGGCAGTTCTGGAAAACCGCCCGTTAAATATATTTTTACGGCGGTTTTCCAGAAAACCGATGTTAAATCATTAATTTAACGGTGGTTATTGTAAAAACCGCCGTAGAATCTTACATTCTACGGCGGTTATCACAGAACCCGCCTTAAAAACTCACATATTCCACGGCGGTTATAACCGCCATTATAACTAGAGGCCAGCTTATTTTAACGTCAGTTCACAAATAACCGCCGTAAAAACTTAAACATTCTACGGCGATTTTGTAGAACAGCCGTAAAACGCACACATCTATGGCGTTTTTATAGAACTGGCCGTTAAATCCCACTTTTTCATGGTGGTTATCGTAGAACTTCCATAGAATGTATAGTTAAATTTTTATTTTTTTTGGCACACAGGTTCCCGTCATTTTTTTTATATCCCCAAAACGCAACCCTAACCATACACTTAGCCATTTTATCCCGTCTTTTTTTATCCCCAAAATTGCATTCAAGAAACACGTTCGGAAAATTGATCTCAGGAAATCCAGAAGCATTTTATCCCCAAAACACACTCAGAAGCATTCAAGAAGCACATTTGGCTGTTGCAGGACTTCCAACCCGTAGCGGCACGCTGTTGCTTATCTCCTCTTTCTATCAGCCTCAGCCCCGTTTTCATCTCCAACGAAGTAACTCAGCCTCATGTAAGCTTCCATTTTTGATTTTCTTCTCAATCATGTCATTGTCAGTCTGCTTACTGCTTCTACGGTATTAATGTTGGGGCTTTTGTGATTTATAAGATACAGTGATTAATTTTAGGGATTTGGAAATTGATATTGGTTTTTAATTAGGGCTTTCGGACTTGATCTCAATTGTGAATGTGAATTTGTGATTTAGGGTTTTTTGGAAATTGATATTGTTGTGTAATTAGGGATTTGAAGAGAATTTTGAAGAAATTGAGTTGGCAATTGTGATTGATTTGTTTTGTTTTGTGTTCAGATTTTTATTTTAATCCGAAATTTCTTGATCACGTACACTTCCTAGGACACCTTTTGGTACCTCAGATTGCTTGTAGCTCAAAAACAATTGTAATTGTTTTGTTTTGTCATTGTGTGCTGTGGTGATCATAAAAACTGAAAGAACTGTCACGCACGACTGCCTATTATTTTGTTATATATAACACTAGGAAGATAAAACTGTACAAAATCTCAAAAAATAAAAATAAAATCAAAATCTCAAAATTATTAGGGAAAATGACAAATAAATATAGACTATAAAGCATTGAGACTCACTGTATTTCTATTACCCTACTGAGTGCTCGCATAGTTTCATTTTTTTTTCAAAATAAGCATTAAAAGATTTGTTTTGGGAAGCGAATCATGAAACTAAGATATCAAAAATTAATGGTATTACCTGTACAGCCAGGACTAAGATATGGATTCACATTGTACCCTTCTGAACAGCTGCATCTATCCCCCAAGCCCTGTTTCAGAGTCGACACAAACGCTATTTCCAAGACATGCAAAATCACTCAATCTAAATTATATTTTTCTTTGCTCTTCGTGTATAATGTATTCAGTAATTTTACATGTTTTTGCTGGTAGACAGATTTTTTTTCCCAACTCTTTTTTGTAGAGAGCTCAGCAGCAGCTAGTATACTACATCTACATGCTTTGGCAAGTTTTGCTAATTTATTTTGAACTTTAGATTGGTTAAATTAAAAACCTTTTGTTGTCATTCAGGGTGTAATTACTATGTATTAGCATTAGTTTAGTTTTTATGACTCGTGCTCTAAATTCTATAAGCATGGGGATTTTAGATATTATCCCGTTTTTAATCCAAGATCTTAGAACCCACGGCTTGGCTTCATTTTGATATTTTTGCCTCAAATCTGATTGGAGTCGACACCGTCAGTTTTTTTTTGCTGTTATCAGTTTGCAACTGTAAACCTCCTGGGATTTGGGGTTATATTTGGGATATATTGTTGACCACATTGCTTAATTGCTGGTTGATTATTGGGTAGAGATACAAGGATGCTTTTTGTTGACCTGCATGAATTCTTTGTACTCGGCATATATGGAGAAATTTGTTATCTTTACCAAAAAGAAATTAAAATTCTCTCTCGAGTCTTTGATAAAAAGTTGAATGATGTGGAGAAACTTACATGAAATATAGGTCGTATAATTCTGCAATTAAAAGCCTAACAACTTACTAAAGCATCGCTATTGTAATCTTATTAAACTCCATGTCCAAAGACCAAATGCACAAGAACATCTTGTAGGTAGGATTGTTAAAAGCCACATTTCAGCATTCAGTTTTTCACGACTTAAAAATAATAATAAAAAATCACTTTCCAAGCTTATGTCAATCAATGTCCGGTGTTACAACTTCCGTCTCTCGTTGATGCTATTCAGTTAGATCACATGTATTTGGTCTGCACAAAATAGTAGTTGGATCGATGATTTCATGCAAAATTTTATGAATTCACGCATTGTTATGTTTAGAAATTAGTATTTGTAGAAATAAAAAATATAGTAATTTTTCGTTGAGCCCCATACATGCTATGTTTAAATATAGTTATTTTTTCAAGTATACGAGTCTTGATCATACATTTAGGTTTTTGTTTTTGATATGGGCAAGTTGCATAAAAGGCTCCTCTTTCCTTTCTTTTCCTGTTCTTTTATTTATTTATCTATTTTTCTTCCTACCTTTTTCCTATTCTTCTAATGAAAAAGTTAAACAGAAGGCTTCAGTTGTTATAATGTGTGCTTGTAAATATTTTTTCATCAGTTCAATATCTAAGAGCTTGGATATTGAGGAGAAAATCAACAAGATTAGGTGGTGCCAGAATGCTAATGGTGCCCTCTTTCTTCTATCTACTAATGACAAAACCATTCAGTTTTGGAAGGTGAGATCTGGAACTTCAATTCCTAATTTTACAACCTTTTATATTAATTACGGTAGAAAAAGAATACGGTTTTGTTCTTTGTTCATGGTATTTCATCGGTGGTTTTATATTTATGCATACTTAAGATAAAGCACAATAATGTACGAGGAGATACACATTATAATACACGAAAAAAATATAAAAAAATAAAAAGAAATTGAATTTTTTTTAATTTTATTTATTTATTTATTATTTTTTTAAATTATAAAGTAATAATTAATACAAAAATAAAAAAGAAGTTATCATAAAAAACACTAAAAACTACATATATTTTAATCAAAAGTTGATTATCAAAAATTAATTGTATTACCTGTACAGCCAGGACTAAGATATGGACTCCCATTGTACCCTTCTGAACAGCTGCATCTATATTCCCCAAGCCCTGTTTCAGAGTCGACACAAACGCTATTTCCAAGACATGCAAAATCACTCAATCCGAATTATATTTTTCTTTGCTCTTCGTGTCTAATGTATTCAGTAATTTTTGCATGTTTGATTTCCAAATAGCGCTTGAGAAATGATTTCATATTAAGATTATTTGTGCGGATTACCTTAGTTTTTCGAGTTTATATATGTTTGTTGTTGTGTTAATTGTGATAGAATCTTTTTATTTTTATTTTTATTTTTGTGAAAATGATTGTTTTCAATGTCAAAGAAATTGGTTAATCAAAAGCGTGATCAAAGTGTTTGATAGAATGCCCAAATGAAATGTAACTTAGGATGCACCATCTTTTTTGTTATAATATGTGTCAAAATTTGGAATTGAGTTTAGGACATCATTAGTTGATATTATTAATTAAAATCATAACCAAAATAGGAATCAAACCAAATATCAAGAATTTAATCATACTTTTACTTATAAGGTTGTACATAAGAGATATGGTGCATATATGGGCGATAACGGTTGGGAAAGTGTTCGATTTTTTATTTATATATTTTCTTTTGTTAATATCAAAACAATGGCGTGCAAGTAAATTTAAAATGTATTTAGGTCATTTCGAGTGACCTGGTTTAATCTAATGTGTGTGCTTTCATTCTTGGGATATAGTTAATTTCTGTTGTGGAACTATTCACTGTATAAATTACAAGTTGCTATATGCTTCGTTAATCTTCTCAATGGCAGGAGAATTAAATCCTTCTGTAATGGAAGAGGAGGCCAGGGATAACACACCAAGGAGTCAATTGTTCCAGAACAACAGCCCAAGGTAATTTGCTTCCTTTTTTTATTTTCTTTTTTGTGCTTCAGTGCTAGTCAACAAATAGTGTATGTTTGCACTGTTAAATCTTCTACGTTGTTGCAGTTCCATAACTTAACTGCAGAGTTATTAAATAATTTTGTATTTTTTGCTGCATGCATTCGTTTCTTCCTTGCTGCATACGGGTCTTATAATATTCCTCTACACTGGCTTGAAAATATTTTGGGTGGTTATTACTGCATGTATGACATTAAATATATGCAGAACAGTTTTTCTAGTAAGGTGATTCATTTGAACTACTAGAAGAGAATTAATTTTTAGAAGTCTATCTCTCTCCTTGTGTGTGTGTGTATACAGACATACACACAATCACAAACACATTGTGTGTATATACGTGGTTCCTTCATGTATCGTGCTTAATTTCATGTATCATAGTAGAATGATGAAGATTTCATCTCTTTTGTAATATATCATATCATCTTCTTTCTAATTGTTATGGCTAATATCAAATTACTTGTTTTCTTAAATAAAAAAAGCAGGCACATAAAGCCAAACGACCGCGGAGAAAAAGAGCAGCAGTTGGAAGATAAATTAGAAAGGCACATCCAATGAGGAAAGCCTTGCAGGTGTTTATACATTCATCTACAGGCGGAAACTTGTTCCATATCTATATAACTTCTTGGTTGCAAATTTTATGTTTGCTGACTCTACAAAAGCTGGTACATCATTTGAAACTGGAGTTAGAAGGAGCAAAAGAATTAGAATGAGACCTCTGGAGTTCTGGAAAGGAGAGAGATTCTTATATGGACCTGTTCGGTTAATGTTTAATTTCTGATTAGGAGCCTATTATATTCGGACAAGCCTCATTCGTTTATTTTTCCACTCATTTGATCAAATCAGGTATTTTGCAAAAAATTACATTTTTACCTCATTTTTGTAGGCAAGAAGCTATTAGGAGTAAAGTATATATCTCCAGGGAAGGGTAATGGGAAACTGAAAGTGAAGCCTTTTATCTTGTCTGAATCAGCGAAATTCAAGGAGGAGCTTGATAATCTTGTAATTCACACTTGCAAGTCGGTTGACAATTTATGTTGGGCATCAAGATCATGTCAAGTTTCGCAGAGTTCACATCTGTCTTATTATTCGTATCAAGTGTCCGACTCCTTGCACAACTTATTAATGCCGTACTTTTCGATTGACTCGAAATGACCTAAATATTTTATGAATATGTATCCTACAGACACTTATTCATTTTAATAGAGAATCTGGTTTATTTTTACTGAGAGTATTAGAGTTTTTTATAATTTAATTTGTATTTAATTTGTATTTTCATTTTTTTAAAATTTTTTTTACTACTTTTTAGAAGGTATTTTCAAAAACCGCCGTAAATTGTCTGTTTTGAAAAACAGACTTTTTAAAAGGTATTTTTCAAAAACCGCCGTAGAATCCACCACCATAAATTTTTACGGCGATTCTTAAACCTTCGTAAAAATTTACGGCAGTGGATTTAAGGGCAAAGCTATGCTTGTCAATCGAGTAGGTGATTTTGTTCCAAAACCGCCGTTAAAAGTCTCCCAAAATCGCCGTAAAAAATTGTTTCTCCAGTAGTGGATGATGCTGATAGGTTATTGTTGTTCATCGTCATGGTGCTCATCGTACGAGCACAAGATTTATTTGGATTTGGTAATTTTTTTTATGAGATTCCGTTTCCTAGAGATTGGCTGAGAAATCAAACGGAGAATTTGTTTCAAGGAACTCATTAGATTTTCTGGAAGTTTAATTTTCTCAATGTGAATTATGCTTGAAATATTATAAATGATTTTTATTTCAGCGTAATATAAATTCATGCGTTTTCCTTTTCTTTTTCTTTTTTTAATTATTGGAATTCGCTTCCTTTTTGCTTTTATTTTGTTTTCAAGGGGTCCTTTGGCGCGAACATGAAAGATTTGTCTCAATATATGGGATACGTAACTTGATGCAAAAGTAATGACAACTTAGGTCTACAACAAGACAACCTCCCACAAGGGGAGTGGGGCTCATGATTAAAATGATGCATGAAAATAATTTTAAAATAGCATCAGACAATCGACGGAAAATACATACTTGGATTTTCTTGCATTATAATACGTTTTTTATTTAATTGGATTTAATCAGATTAAACACCACTATATTTGATTGTGTTTTGAAATGTGATTGTATGTGCTGAACAGATTAACACAGCATGTTGAAGGAAAAAAAAAAGATGGTTATTATTTAATTTCTCAAATAATTCTGACACTTGTTTATCTTTCTGAACCCTACAAAATATTGAAATTCAAAATAACTTTATTATTGATTCTGCTATGTATGAATATATATAAGGACAGGACTCTTATTAATCTAGATTAACGGGTCTTTCCCGTATCTAATTTAATTAATATATTTAAATGAATTTCTCCATCTTTTATCGACAGCGAACCTTCAGCCCACTCAAAACTCTTTCTCCATCTTTCATCGGCCGTTTTTCTCTGTCGGTAAGCCGCCGTCAGCCTTTAATTTACTCGAATTTGCATCTCCATCGGAGCATCTCAAACATCTCCGAACAGCAAATCTGCATCTCCATCGGCGCATCCCCCCATCTTCATCTTCATCGGCCGTTTTTTTCCGACGCCGACGGCAGCAAAAACCACCAGCCTCCCGTCATGGAAAAATAGCAGTACCAGGTAACAATTTTTTCAACAATCAATTTGATTTTGACCTAATTGTATCAATTTGGTTTTAACCTAATTCTGGAAATTTGTAATTGTTCGTAGGTTTTGGACAATTTTACAACTACAGAAGGAAATTGAAGACGATATGGGTGATTTGGACTATACATGGGCAAGAAATTCAATGTATACGAAGGTAATATAGTATTGGTCTTTTAACTATGATGTATTGGTATTAGAACTATGATGTATTGGTCTTTCTGAATGCATTGGGGTAAAATATAGAATTCGTCCATTAACTTTTTGAACTTAACAAAAATAGTCCACTAAATACAGGGGTGGTAAATTTAGTCCATCAATTAAATATTTGTCGTACTTTTAGTCCAATTTTAATTGGTGACCTAAATTTGCAACAAAATTCTGAACTAAATATGCGACAAGAATTTAATTGGTGGACTAAATTTGCAACTACTTGGATTTTGACCGGCTGTCATTTGGTCAAAATCCCCAAAATTAGACTAAATATGCGACAAAAATTTAATTGGTGGACTAAATTTACCACCCTGTATTTAGTGGACCATTTTTGCCAAGTCCAAAAAGTTAATGGACGAAATCTATATTTTAGCCGTCTGCATTGTACTTGGTTTTGTTGATTGTTATGTCGAAATAGTCACAGTAAAACATCAGTGGTCTCGTCTGAAACTATGAGTTATTGTTCCATTATTGTATTGATTTTTGGAATGTGATGTATTGGTTTTTTTGTGCGATGTATTGTTATTCTGATTGCATGAGATTTGTTTTTTTGAGGATTAATCTTGTTATTCAATTCAGAGGCTTTGATAATTCAGGATTCTAGTGATAAAGAAGGTGGAAGTAACATTAATAATGAATTGATAAATAATATCTTATTGAATGATGAAGGTAAGAAATTATTAGACCTTTTCTAAATAATATTTGTTTTACGTTTTGATAATTTCCATTTTTGTATTTAGATGATACCACAAATTTACCCGGTTCTCTTATCTATATCTATATATATATAATAGGGGAGTTTAGCAGGAGAGAAAAACAATTCATGAAAAATAATGGGTTTTCCCGCCCATGAATTTTTTCCTTTTAAGTCCATTTCACATTAAATGATTAAGAGCACACATGTGCAATTGGTACCCCATTTCACATTAAATAACCGTATGTAAGTCCATAACCCCATTAAATGGTGAGTGGTACCCCATTTCACATTTCGGTGGAGCTTTATACATACGATCGGAAAAAAAAATAGATCTGCATTTTTTAGATACAAAGAATACATCTAAGAAAGAGGTTTGTTTTAACAGATTTGCATAAATTTTAATACAAATCCGCCCATTCAGAATTTTATATGCATCCAAGAAAAATAGTTTTAGTTAATGATTTTGTTTTTTTGTATCATTTTCTTTTAAAATCTCTTTTATCATTTCCTGTTGTAATTATATTACCTTTCTGTTTATACAGATCCAAAGCTCACCGCCGGAAGAATAGATCATATATGCATTTTTTGGAGTTACGATTAATTTATGGTCAAATATTTTTTAATCGTTTACTGTTCTGATTATAATTTCTTTCAGTTTATACAGATCCTTTTCTCGCCGTCGGAACGCGAACCATTTTATACAGATCTGCACTTCTTGGATTCCAAATATTTTCTGGTAAAAATTTTTTTGATCGTTTTATATTCTAATTTTTTTTTTCTGTTTATACAGATCCAAAGCTCGCCACCGGAACACGAACCATTGTATACAAATCTCTACTTTTTGGATTCCAAATAAATCGACATTAAAAAAAAAGAATCATTTTCTGTTGTAATTATATTTTCTATCGGTTTATACCGATCCGCTTCTCGCCGCCAACACGAACCAATCACAAAGAATTTATGTTGCAATTATTCCGTCTTTCTAATTCTGTTTCTAGTTTTTTTTCGACGGATTTTACACAATATATATGTTTTCTCGAATGATGATTTCAGATATTGATTGTGTTTTTTTACAGAATTACTAATTATATTTTTAAAAAAGATATTTCGAATCGTCTATATATATGATAAATTGTATCCGAAATACCATATAAATTCAATTAAGTCAATTATATATTTTTGTCATTAGATTTTTTGGGAAAATTAAGAAGATTTTTACGGCCATGTTTGTTATTTAATTATTAGGCAAAGACTCAACTGTGACGGTCACACGGGCTTTTTATTGTGTGACGAAACCCCAGACCCAGATCCAATCCATCAAGTTGGATATTGTATAAAATAAAATAATCCAACCAAACATCTATTCTTCTCCCCTCCCTCCCCGACTGCTTTCAGATCTGGTCTCCGCCTCCCACGTGTCCCACGTGTCTAAAGCATGGTCCCACGCCGTTTCCTCCTCCCTCCGCCACTGCAGCAGGCCACAGCCATGGCTGATCCTCCACAAGCCAGTCCACGCGCCCCCGTATGCCACAGCAACGCGCACGTACGACCCACACTCCTCCGCCTGGGTCGAAATATCCTCCCGGCCGCCGATCCCGTACGTCTCCACCCTCAAATCCTCCAACTCCAACTTCGCATACATGCTCTCCCCTCTCCACTTCTCCTTCTCCTTTGACCCACTCAATTCCTATTGGCGCCACATGGAACCCCCAGCCGTGTGGCGAAGGCCCGATCGTCGCGCGCGTGGGAAAATTCGTCGTGATCGCCGGCGGGGGCTACGATTTCGAGGATAATTCTCTGGCCGTCGAGATTTACGACCTTAATGCGCGCGTCTGGCGCACGTGCGACTCGATGCTGGGGGCTTTAAGAGACTCGGTGGCGTCCTCTTGGCTTTCGATCGCCGACGGACGAGAAGCTCGTCGTCGTCGATAAGGAATCCGATTAACCCACTGGTTCGACCCGGAGACTAAAACCTGGTCCAAACATTTCCGATTGAGCCTGCCGGGTCAACTCGTTACCAAATACAATATCGGGTGCACGAATAATAATAGCCTAATTTTGGTCGGATTGTGCACAATTCAAAACGTAGAGAGCGTGAAAATCTGGGGAGTTTTTGGAGAAGGTTTTGAGTGTGAAGACAAAATGTTCTTGAATCATAAGTCTCATTTTTGAACTTTTTAATACAAATACTATTTGTTTATTTAATGCAAGAATACCGTTACTTTTGTACTAAATAATATCATTTTTTAGATTAAAAGTGGCACTTTTTAAAATATATTATTGTAATCAAGTATTTAACATAAAATTAAACAATATCATTTTTTCAATTAATACCGTCACTTTTACACAAAAACGTGACACTTTTACTTAATTTTTCTCTCTCAAATTCAAGAAATTGAATATAAAACATGAACATGAAATGGACTTTCTGTAATGCATTGTCTCTAAAATTTGTTGTGTTGATTATATGTAACCTAGATGCAACCACGGTACTCTGTGTGATGATTTTATTATTTCAAATGAATAGTAACACTTTTCCTGAAAAAAAAACTGTCACATTTGCACCAAAATATGTCACTTTTGTCCAAAAACGCCACTTTTGTTTTTTTGCAGAAAAAGAGTTGCTACACAAATTATAATAGTCAAGTTATAATACTGTCACTTCTTAAGATATTACTGTCACTTTATAAATAAAAAGTGTCACTTTCTAATAGTTGATAGTAATCGTTATTTTTTGTTTTTTTTTTTCCTGTAAAAAACTGTCACATTTGCACCAAAATATGTCAATTTTGTCCAAAAAAGTGTCACTTTTTGATTTTTTGTAGAAAAAGAATTGCTACACAAATTATAGTAGTCAAGTTATAATACTGTCACTTTATAAAGAAAAAGTGTCACTTTCTAATAGTTGATAGTAATCGTTATTTTTTGTTTTTCCTTTCCTGTAAAAAACTGTCAC
>BMAC01001467.1:16942-49599 GCA_014905375.1 Phtheirospermum japonicum
CTAAAGCATGGTCCCACGCCGTTTCCTCCTCCCTCCGCCACTGCAGCAGGCCACAGCCATGGCTGATCCTCCACAAGCCAGTCCACGCGCCCCCGTATGCCACAGCAACGCGCACGTACGACCCACACTCCTCCGCCTGGGTCGAAAATATCCTCCCGGCCGCCGATCCCGTACGTCTCCACCCTCAAATCCTCCAACTCCAACTTCGCATACATGCTCTCCCCTCTCCACTTCTCCTTCTCCTTTGACCCACTCAATTCCTATTGGCGCCACATGGAACCCCCAGCCGTGTGGCGAAGGCCCGATCGTCGCGCGCGTGGGAAAATTCGTCGTGATCGCCGGCGGGGGCTACGATTTCGAGGATAATTCTCTGGCCGTCGAGATTTACGACCTTAATGCGCGCGTCTGGCGCACGTGCGACTCGATGCTGGGGGCTTTAAGAGACTCGGTGGCGTCCTCTTGGCTTTCGATCGCCGACGGACGAGAAGCTCGTCGTCGTCGATAAGGAATCCGATTAACCCACTGGTTCGACCCGGAGACTAAAACCTGGTCCAAACATTTCCGATTGAGCCTGCCGGGTCAACTCGTTACCAAATACAATATCGGGTGCACGAATAATAATAGCCTAATTTTGGTCGGATTGTGCACAATTCAAAACGTAGAGAGCGTGAAAATCTGGGGAGTTTTTGGAGAAGGTTTTGAGTGTGAAGACAAAATGTTCTTGAATCATAAGTCTCATTTTTGAACTTTTTAATACAAATACTATTTGTTTATTTAATGCAAGAATACCGTTACTTTTGTACTAAATAATATCATTTTTTAGATTAAAAGTGGCACTTTTTAAAATATATTATTGTAATCAAGTATTTAACATAAAATTAAACAATATCATTTTTTCAATTAATACCGTCACTTTTACACAAAAACGTGACACTTTTACTTAATTTTTCTCTCTCAAATTCAAGAAATTGAATATAAAACATGAACATGAAATGGACTTTCTGTAATGCATTGTCTCTAAAATTTGTTGTGTTGATTATATGTAACCTAGATGCAACCACGGTACTCTGTGTGATGATTTTATTATTTCAAATGAATAGTAACACTTTTCCTGTAAAAAAAAACTGTCACATTTGCACCAAAATATGTCACTTTTGTCCAAAAACGCCACTTTTGTTTTTTTGCAGAAAAAGAGTTGCTACACAAATTATAATAGTCAAGTTATAATACTGTCACTTCTTAAGATATTACTGTCACTTTATAAATAAAAAGTGTCACTTTCTAATAGTTGATAGTAATCGTTATTTTTTGTTTTTTTTTTTCCTGTAAAAAACTGTCACATTTGCACCAAAATATGTCAATTTTGTCCAAAAAAGTGTCACTTTTTGATTTTTTGTAGAAAAAGAATTGCTACACAAATTATAGTAGTCAAGTTATAATACTGTCACTTTATAAAGAAAAAGTGTCACTTTCTAATAGTTGATAGTAATCGTTATTTTTTGTTTTTCCTTTCCTGTAAAAAACTGTCACATTTGCACCAAAATATGTCACTTTTGTGCAAAACAGTGTCACTTTTGATTTTTTGCAGAACAAATTATAGTAGTCAAGTTATAATACTGTCACTTCTTAAGATATTTCATTTGCACCAAAATATGTCACTTTTGTGCAAAACAGTGTCACTTTTGATTTTTTGCAGAACAAATTATAGTAGTCAAGTTATAATACTGTCACTTCTTAAGATATTTCTGTCACTTTATAAATAAAAAGTGTCACTTTATAAATAAAAAGTGTCACTTTCTAATAGTTGATAGTAATCGTTCGTTCTTTTTTCCTGTAGAAAACTGTCACATTTGCACCAAAATATGTCACTTTTGTCCAAAAAAGTGTCACTTTTGATTTTTTGCAGAAAAAGAGTTACAACAAATCATAGTAGTCTAGTTATAATATTGTCACTTCTCAACTTTCCTCACAATACAATGTACATATGCACCATTTACACAACCTTTTGGGCCAAATATTATCTCTCTCTTTTCAAAGCCTATTTAGATTTGCCTCCGATTTTATCGCCTAGAAGCTCAGAACTTTCATCGAGCAGCTTAGTAAGAGGATCGAGGAGTTTGATAACCTGCACGCAAACAACACACCTACCGTTCGCCCTGTAGTTAAGAGTGTAAACTTTTTCCTCCATTAAACACAGACTTATAATAATCTGCACAATATAAAAGGTTTCAAGAAGTAATAACAAATAGATATACTAAACAAAATGCAACAACTGAATAAGAGACAAGCTTCTAGTAATGAGCAAAAAACATAGCACAAGCAGCACCCTGATAGTGTATCGCCAAATGTCTCCTATTGTTAACATTCTGATTTCATGAGGTAATTATTTAACCAACCCCATTATTAGCAATATTGTAGATTGATTTTCTCCTAATTCTTCAAACCAAAAGAAAACTCACCAAAACTATAATCAACTCAATAAACACACAAAATTCACTAAATGTCAACGATCTAAAACCAAGCATTTGCAAACACAGCACATATAAAATCAAAGAACGTACAAGTTCTTACAAATGGTGACGTCACCAGTGGGGCTTTTAAGCATCTTACACAAAACTTTAGGTCCAAGCGAGGTTCAACGAGGTTCATAAATTGATCAGCCCCTTTGGCCCTCTCATCCTAATTGTCGCCTTATCGAAGCCAGCGCAGCCTCCTCAGTGATCTCGAAATGTCGAGCCAAACACTTACCCCCTACTTGGTGGAATCCCTAACCTCTTGATTAACATGTATTTGTGGTTATTTTTAGTAGTATTTTAGTTTACTTTTATTTGTGTTTTTGGTATAAGTTGGACAATTTATGCTTATTTTCGTATTTTTGTACTTCCAACTTGTTTTACCATAATTTGAGCTAAATTGATGCAAATAAGTGATTATTTGTGATTTTTCACTTTATAGCTAAGTAACCGGAAGAGTTCAGCACGTTAGAGATGAATTATGATGATCGAGATTCAAAGATCGAGCTTTCCGGTGAAGAAGTAGCAAGAAATTAAAGCTGCCACACTTCCTAGAAGGGTTATGATGCTGGAACCGTTGTCGTTAAGGCTAACGATTACACTTAGCGGTCACTCCAACCGTTAGCTGTTACCGCTAACCCTTAACGGTTACGGAAAGCTGATGTTAACGATTAGAATGCTGAATTCAGAGCTAACGGTAACTTTCCAGAACGGTTTCCATACAACCGTTGTCATCGGTCCGAAATGAAAAAAAAATATACACCTAACGGTTACTATAACAGTTAGCGAGTAACCGTTAGCGGGCCCAGGAAGCCCAGAACAGATTTTAAGCTATCTTGCGGCCCAAGTTTTGACTTTTCTATAAAAAGGCTTCATTAGTCCGAGTTTTGACATACTTGTAACCCTAAATACTTACCATAAACATAATCCTAGGGTTTGGAGATGGATTAAAACACCAAAAATGCGAGGATCGAAGGAAGATCGAAGATTTGACGACGACGAGTTCCAAAGTCTATTCGATGCCGTTCATCCATTTTTGTCCGTTTCGCTGCGTTTACTCTTCGGAATAGCCGAAGTACTTTCTGTTCCAGTAGCTATAGCAAGTAATCTGAACCTTTTAATTAGTTTTCTTAGTTTCAATTATTCGTTTTCAAGTTTTGATAATAGTTAGTTTTATGTTCGCTTCGTTTGGATTTGCTTTAACATATTTAGTTTATTAATCTCAGTTTATTTTCAGTTTTTCATGCTTATTATTGGATGTTTGATGTTCTGCTTGGTTGAAGTTCATTCATGCGTTGAATATTCATAGTTTATAACCGTTACTGTTAACCGTTGATGTAACAGTTAACAGCAAACTCTTAGGAGCAACCCTTAGCAGTAACCCTTAGCAGTTTTAGTTGGTTTAAATTGATTTGTTAATCGAATTCGTTTTATGCATGCTGTTTAGGACTTTTAGTTTTGATTTTCTTTCTGAAAATTATTTCTTAGATACTGTGAATTATTAATTAGTTTTGATTAGTGATTAGTTAATTAATTAGTTTAATTAATTTAAGTTTAGATAATTTAATTTAGTTTTTATCTTAAGTCTTGTTATTTAAATTCGTAGATAATAATTATCATCAAACCCTCCCCCCCCCCCCCCCCCCCCCCAATTTTTATGCGTTACTTGTTATTGAACAAACTATTCAAGATTACGATTGTATGTTACTCGAGAGACGACTCGAGTCAATTTGCCAACCTACGCGCGACCCCGTTCTCTTGCGGGCAAGCTATTGAAATTTTGACACATTTTCATAAGTAGGCAACCAAAAAGCTTGAATCAAGATTTTGGTGCCGTTGCCGGGGAACATTGCCAAGGTTTTCAAAATATGTTTGTTCATTTTATTTTTACCATCTATTTGTATAATCATCTTCTATAGTCGATACGTTTAATCTGTTGTTAAGTGTATGCAAGGTCGAAGATCACCGAGACTCGAACTTGCACCATTTATCGACAACATTCATCGTTCCAATAGATCGAGACCACCTCACGTATCCGAAAGTGAATCGTCTGCCACGACTAATTTTGTTCATCCGATTCCAGAAGCAATGTTGAGGCTAGACAATCCTATCCACAACAACGAAAACGATCAACCACCAAGGAACCCACCGATACGACAAAGAAACGATTACGGAAGTGAACCAATTCGTCCCGACGGACCAGTACAACCTCGAGAATATTGGGAGGATATTCAGCGGAACATGATGTATCAAAATGAAGTGCGAGGAAGAGGAAATAGAAATCACCACCACCACGTTCCGGACGACTATTCCGAGAGATCTTACCATAGCAATGAGCGGATTAACGACTGGCTTGCAAATGACAACTACGATGAGAGAAACGAGTACGATAAAAACTATGTGAGGCCTAATAACCAAGAGAGACACCAATGGGAAGCACGCGAGCCAAGGCAAAGAGAATTCACGACTCCTCAAGTGGGTCCCTATAGTTCGGCCATTTTGTTGGGGAGGACTGCAAGAGACTTCGAGCTGAAACCTCACATAATAAACAACCTCCCGAAATTTCATGGCCTCGCCAATGAAGATCCATTGACTTTCCTCAAGGATTTTTACGCTGAAGTTAGTAGGATTCCATCTCCGGGACTTCATCATGAAGACCTTCAAATGGTGTGTTTTCCTAGCTGTGTGAAGGACAAAGCCAAATCTTGGCTACTTTCACTAGAACCGAGATTTCTGATCGACTGGCCCATGGTTAGCGACAAACTCATTAATCAGTATTACTCAGCTCAGACAGCGGGCCACATAAGGAGACAAATAGCTAATTTTGTCCAGCAAGATGGGGAGCTATTTCACGAAGCGTGGGAATGTTTCAAATCTCTATTGCAAGCTTGCCCACATCATCACAACTCCCCAGGAATGGTGAACCAACTTTTCTACAAAGGTCTTTTGGACTCCTACAAAAATAACGTATGAGTAGCTGCTAGGGGAGATTTTGGAAACTTGACAGCAATGGAGGACAAGCAACTGTTTGAGAAGTCGAGAGAGAAATCGAGACAAACTAATTCTCGACCACGAACGATTATGGCCAAAGAAGTCTCCGAGATGCCAAACGAGAGAGACATGAAGCTCGAAGAGATGACCAAGGAGTTGGCCGCCCTAAGAGCAAAGGTGGCGAATATGGAATTATCAAAGAAGACTGTTGAGTTATGTGCACGATGTGGATTGCAAGGACATGTAACGGGTGTGTGCACAACCGTGTTTGATAAAGTGGAAGAAACGGAGGTTAAAGCTATTCAGAATTTCCAACCTCAACCTCCAGCGGGAAACACATATCATCCAGGACCTCCCAATCATCCAAGCTTCACATATGACCCCGGACAAGCGCATGCGCCTGTGCAAGCAAATGATCAACTTTTAGTATGGCAACAAAATCAAGTAGCGGAGACTGTACGAAATCGAGAAGGACTCACGCAATTAACTTCACAAGTGAATAAGCAAATAACGGATCTCAATGCAAAATTCGAGTCAAGGTTTGATGAGCTTGTTAAGGCTGTGCAGCAAGGGCAACAACATTCGGATAGGATTATAGGACAATTGTCCGCGACTGTAGCAACATTGTCGAAGGAGAAAAATAAGTTTCCGAGCCAAACGGAACACGCCTCGGCTATTCATGTGCTGAGAAGTGGAGAGGAGGTCGATAATGGCATAGAGTTAGAAAAGGAAGAAGGCACGGAGAAAGCCAAGACCCAACCGCAAGAAGATGCAACCAAACCGGCCAATCTTATGCATAAATCGACCAATCCAAATGTGCCGTGAGCGTTAAAAAGGAGGAACAATTCAGCAACTGACCATCCAAAGAATTTGACTAGTTATGATCATGTTCCCTTTCCAAGTCGACTTCATCCGGCGAAAGAAAACAAGAAGTTTATGGAGTTGTACAATTCACTGAAAAACGTGAACATTAATCTCCCCTTACTAGATGTGATAAAGACGATGCCCGCATACGTTAAATTTTTCAAGGAGTTAGTCGCGAGAGAACGGCGAATGGAGATGACACAACAAGTAGAATTAACCAAAGAGGTGAGCGCCATATGCAAGGGTCCTCTACCCAAAAAGGAGAAAGATCCGAGGAGTTTTTGCATAACTATTGCCTTAGGAAAGGGGCAAACGACACGTGGAATGCTCGACCTTGGTGCAGGGATCAATTTGATGCCGTACTCACTATATAAAGAATTTGACCTTGGAACAATGAGGCCGACTACGATGCGACTACAAATGGCGGATCGATCAATTAGACAACCGCTTTGGATAGTTGAAGATGTATTAGTTCAAGTCGGCAAACTTGTAATTCCTGTTGATTTCATCATACTTGATGTCAGCGAAGTTCCAAAAGAATGCACGGAGCATACTATTCTGCTAGGTCGACCATTTATGTCCACCTCTCATACTTTAATAGATGTGAACAAAGGAAGGATGACCATGTCCGTCTTTGGCGAGTCAGTAATGTTTTCACTTAAAGACATCCATAACACCCCTTCATCATTTATGCGAGATGAGTGTTCATTTGTAGATCTAATCGATTCTTACGTCCATGACCTCCAAAGCGTTTCCACTATAGACGGGTTTGACGGCAAGGACGAAGAAGAACATTTGAGTGGAGAGGAATTGATCGAATTGCTGGGAATTGATGTAAGGGAAATCATAGATGGACTTGCTGGTTGTAATGCTGAATTACGCGAAGAGAACGAGTCAAAAGCGGATTTGAGGCCACAACGAGATCGTTCTAAGTATGAGTCAAAGAAGAAGAAGAAGCCACCGCATAATCGTCCGAGAAATGTTTCACTCGACCCCTATAGGAGTTCTAAACATGCGAGGAACAAGGGAAAAGCATATAGCGGGGATTGGATGACGAAGAAGAAGAAGTCGAGCGAGGTTTATGACAAGAAGTTCAAGGTTGGTCAACTAGTGCTATATAATTCCAATCGTAAGTTTAATCCAACCAATTTCAAGGCCGAATGGAGTGGACCATTTACGATAAAGGAAATGGATGAGTACGGAGTTGCCACTCTATACGATGAGTGTAAGAAGTCAAAATTCCAAGTCCACAAGCATAGAATCAAACTTTTCTACGAGAAACGTGGGCTGGATCGCGATCGTGATAAAGAAGACTTAGTGGGGCCCCCACGGGCTAAAAATTAATCGCATGGAATCGCGTCGAGCATAAGACGTAAAATGTTGTGCTTCTTGGGAGGCAACCCAAGCGATAGTTAGTTTTCTTTTTCTTTTCTTTATTTTCTTTTATTATTTCTGTCTTTTTATTGTGTTAATTTGCCGTGGTACGTTTATGTGCATGTTGATGTGCAGGGAATACGATAAAATCGCTTATTCTGGATAACTAACGGTTATATAGGGGTAGCTCATTACCGCAAGGCCTTACCGCTAGTTCCACTCAAGGCATTAACGATGACAATCAACCATTAGACCTACCGCTAGTCGCGGCAATCAGGGATGACGATGAGCTTACCGCTAAGCAATTTACCGCTACATGCTACCGCTAGTAGCGTTTACCGTCTAATTTTTACGAAATTTGTTTTCACCAACCGAGGTCGCAATCCGACCCAAGTTAGCCGCAATCCGGCAACCCTTTCAATGAGTTGCAATCCAGCCATTTACTACGTTGAGCCGCAATCCGGCCATTTCAAATCCCGAACGATGTTCCACCAGGCACTTATGTGACGCAATTGATTACAATCATATCTTTTACTTTTCGTTTTCTTTTTCTTAAAATAAAAAAAATTGAAAAAGTCAAAATTCCAAAAATATTAGTTAATTTGCTTTTATTATTTATTTTGTTTTTGTAGGTTTTTCTTTCAAGACAATCCACTCACGAGTTCAATACAAGGAATTATCGCACAAGCGCTTTGGGAGAAGCTCAACTATCGATTTTTCAGGGATGTTTTCTTATCTCTCTTGCGCTTATTTTCTTTATATTTATGACAATCAGGAGATTGCCAAGTTTTTAAGGAAGGGGGTGGTTGAGTATGGTTTATATTTAAAAGAAAGTGCAATTTGACGTCTTTGTTTTGAAATGCATAAATTTATTTGTGATTAATTGGCTATTCCACGCTCAATTTTGTTTGTATGGATTGCCTGTCGAAGTTAACCAAGATTAGGTTTGAGGTGTTTGTCTTTTGAGCGTGCATAAGTGCATAAAATTTTTCAAAACTATTAAATATATATTGTAAAATGGTACTTGAACGCAATCGATTTCGCAAAACCTTAAAAGCAGTGTCAATTCAAAACTTTTTCATGCAAAAAGCCAGTGAGTAGCATGAGTGATTATCATCATTGCATGTACTTGAATGAGTTTTGATTTGATATCTCTTTGAAACCGCTGTGTGTAGTTGACTTTGAAAATGACGTTAAGGCACAAATAAAACCCTATTCCGGCCATATCCATATATTTTTAGCAACTATAAATTGCGAATGAGCCATTCATAGCCAAATAATCCATGCTCATAGCCATGAGTGTTTTTAAAGTCGTCCCCTGCAACCCATTAAAAGCGTGGGGTAGGAGTTCGTTAATTTTTACTAGTTATTAGAGTTTTGGAATTTTTATTAGTAATTTATGATTTTGTGAATTTTTGTAATAAAAGACCACCATCCAAAAAAAGAAATAAAAAAGATCCCATAAAAATAGAAAAGGGACAAAAATTAAAAAAAAAGAGAGAAAAAAAAGAAGGATGGTGAGTCTAGTTGAATTTGTGTTAGTCAATGCCTACGCTAATGAAGGCTTGTGTTTGTTGTTGATTTTTTATGAAGCCTAATGTTTAGAAGGCAAGAGAGTTGTGTAAGAAGCGTGTTATAATCTTCAATTGTGTTTAAGTGGTTTGAGCTACAAGTCGGTTTTAGAGTTACGAGTTGAGAAACAGCCTATGTTTCAAGGCTACGTTATGAGTGATTAGTGAGGGTTTTTTTTTTTTTGAACGAGGTGAAGCGAATTGCTTCGTGATTAGATTAGGTTGAGTGATTTAGACACACGACTTAAACATTCCATACCCGTCCAAAGAGCCTTACATTAAAACCCGAAAAGACCTTTTCCGGTTCTTAGTTCGACAACACACTTAATTTGCAATTGAAAAGAGATTGATTTTCCGTGCTTATTTATTGTGCTTGTATTTGTATAATTTGAGTGTATACACGTCCTATGCAGCAATTGCTTGAGTACTTTGAGTGATCACTCCTATATATTTACCTTTGAGAGGAAGCATGAATTTGATTTTGGAGCGACAATGTAATAAGGGTGGAGTGTTTGACGTTGCGTGACTTGTATCTATATTTTCAAAATTATCTATGTAGCAACGCACGACTCATTGCATGAACTTATTTTCTTTCTTTTTACACTTTGAATTAACGTCTGTTCGAGGACGAATAAACAAATAAAGCGTGGGTAGTTCAATAGCTTGCCCGCAAGAGAACGGGGTCGCGCGTAGGTTTGGCAAATTGATTCGAGTCGTCTCTCGAGAAACATACAATCAGAATCTTGAATAGTTTGTTCAATAACAAGTAACGCATACAAATTGGGGGGGGGGGGGGGGGTGATGATAATTATTATCTACGAATTTAAATAACAAGACTTAAGATAAAAACTAAATTAAATTATCTAAACTTAAATTAATTAAAATAATTAATTAACTAATCACTAATCAAAACTAATTAATAATTCACAGTATCTAAGAAATAATTTTCATAAAGAAAATCAAAACTAAAAGTCCCAAACAGCATGCATAAAACGAATTCAATTAACAAATCAATTTAAAGCAACTAAAACTGGTAAGGGTTACTGCTAAGGGTTGCTGTTAACTGTTACACCAACGGTTAACAGTAACGGTTAACTATGAAAACTACGAATATTCAATGCATGAATGAACTTCAACCAAGCAGAACATCAAACATCCAATAATAAGTATGAAAAACTGAAAATAAACTGAGATTAATAAACTAAATACGTTAAGCAAATCCAAACGAAGCGAACATAAACTAACTATTATCAAAACTTGAAAACGAATAATTGAAACTAAGAAAACTAATTAAAAGGTTCAGATTACTTGCTATAGCTACTGGAACAGAAAGTACATCGGCTATTCCGAAGAGTAAACGCAGCGAAACGGACGAAAATGGATGAACGGCGTCGAACGGGCTCTAGAACTCGTCGTCGTCGAATCTTCGATATCCCTTCGATCCTGGCATTTTTGGTGTTTTAATCAGTCTCCAAACCCTAGGATTATATTTATGGTAAGTATTTAGGGTTACAAGTATGTCAAAACCCGGATTAATGAAGCCATTTTATAGAAAAGTCGAAACTTGGGCCGCAAGATAGCTTAAAATCTGTTCTGGGCTTCCTGGGCCCGCTAACAGTTACTCGCTAACGGTTATAGTAACCGTTAGGTGTATATTTTTTTTGCATTTCGGGCCGACGACAACGGTTGTATGGAAACCGTTCTGGAAAGTTACCGTTAGCTCTGAATTCAGCATTCTAATCGTTAACATTGGTTTTCCGTAACTGTTAAGGGTTAGCGGTAACAGCTAACGGTTGGAGTGACCGCTAAGTGTAACCGTTAGCCTTAACGACAACGTTTCCAGCATTATAACCCTTCTAGAAAGTGTGGCAGCTTTAATTTCTTGGAACTTTTTCACCGGAAAGCTCGATCTTTGAATCTCGATCATCATAATTCATCTCTAACTTGATGAACTCTTCCGGTTACTTAGCTATAAAGTGAAAAACCATAAATAATCACTTATTTGCATCAATTTAGCTCAAATTATGGTAAAACGAGTTGGAAGTACAAAAATACGAAAATAAGCATAAATTGTCCAACTTATACCAAAAACACAAATAAAAGTAAACTAAAATAATACTAAAAATAACCACAAATACATATTAATCACCTTTGCAATGAATTTTCTCTTATAAAGTGACTATTTTCAACCAACATATTTTAAGAATCGGATAGTGAAAGTTAATCTACAGCAACAGATATCATCTCTAATAAGTGACTGGTATATGTAGAAAGGTGACAACGTTTGCACAGAAAGTGACAGTTTTTAACTAATAAATTGCTGCTTACAAATTTCCAACAGAAAACAACATACAATTTCGAAAAAGAATGATAAGTGACTGGAATATGTAGGAAAGTGACAATGTTTTGGACAGAAAGTGACAGTTTTTAACTAATAAATTACTGCTAAAAATTTCCAACAGAAAACAGCATAAAATTTCGAAAAGAATGATAAGTGACTAGAATATGTAGGAAAGTGACAAGGTTTTGGACAGTTAGTGACAGTTTTTAACTAATAAATTACTACTTAAAAATTTTCAACAGAAAACAGCATACAATTTCGAAAAGAATGATAAGTGACTGGAATATGTAGAAAAATGACAACGTTTTAGACAGAAAGTGGCAGTTTTTAACTAATAAATTACTGCTAAAAATTTCAAATAGAAAACAGCATAGAATTTCGAAAAGAATGATAACAAAAATGTATAGAATTACCTTCTTCAATTTCCTGCTCATTTACAGCTTCAAAATTAGGGATTTCTTCATCATCTCCATCAAAACAAACCACAATTTCTGGATTGAAACTTACATTCTCCATTACAGGTATTAAATCAACATCAATTAATTGATTATCCGTAGCAAGTTCACGATCGGGTCGTGGCGGAGGCTCTGATAAATCGGCGATGAGTATTTTTTTTTTGATTTAGGGTTGGGGGTTGGTCGGGGAGAGAGAAACAAACCGAAGATGCCATGGTACGGCGGGGAAGAGCTGAACCAGGCCTGTGGCGGCGGATAGCCCGGTGGCTGGCGGGAACGCTCTGGTGGATTCGTCTGGTGCGGTTGGTGTTATGGGGGCGCGTGGGGTTTTGGGGGTTGGATTGGGTGTGCCGCTGTTTTAGTGTAGAATTGAAATTGAATTCTTTTTTTTTTAATTTATATTTTAACCTGAAATGATTTAGTGGATCCGGGTTGAATGTGAATTTGGGCTCCATCACATTTAAAATGATCCGTGTGACAGTCACACAGGAGACCCACTCTAATTATTATAGATTTTTGTTAAAGAGATATGGTCAAATCATTCATAGAATACTAATAATATTTAATATTAATATTAAGTATAATTATACGTTCCACATACATACAATATTTCATAAAACCTTATTGAGTTGCCTTATTACATGTTATTACGTAATATTACTAATTAATGTTTATATAATGATACAATTGCACAATATTATATTAGATAATTTCTTATTTTCAGTTTTGTTATTACAATTATATATATTTAATTTAATTTTTTCTATCAATTGTATTTATAGATTTAATTTATCTATATCTATCTAAATATAGATATTTATATATACATATATTATCCAAACGTATAATTAAGAAATTAATCGCTCCGATTAATCAGATATTCTACACAATATATCAATTTTGATCTATATATTTACATATTTTCTCTCTGTATTAATCAATTCTTACAATTAAGGAATTAGTCGCACCGATTCTATATCTTTTCTGATATTATACAATAAGTTTTTCCTATTACTTTGGCTGGATTATTCGTAACTGCATATTTACAATACAGGCTTGGTGTTCTATTGGACCTTTGATATGATATTACCTCTTTTTTTTCTCCTTTTCAAAAAAAATTGAAATGATTGAAGTTTTTTTATTTGGAATCGTGTTAGGTCTAATTCCTATTACTTTGGCTGGATTATTCGTAACTGCATATTTACAATACAGGCGTGGTGATCAGTTGGACCTTTGATTAATTAACATTTTTTTTTTGATTGGCCTCCTCCTTTCTTTAATCCCCTTTGAATCGAAAATAAGATTCACAAGAGGTTGTTCTTTGAAAAAAGGGTCTTTATTTTTCTTTTTAAGAAATCTTGAGTGGACTTCATCTTCCTTTCGATTCACTCGGATTTCTTCCGTTTCATCGATTTTGTTCGGATCCGCCTTTTCTTCCGAAAAAAGGAAGAAGAAAGATGCGTACCCTTTCTTTGAACCTTGTCAATGATRGAACTTAAAGATATGAACTGAGTGCCATTTGATGAGTAACTGAGAACAAAGGAGAGGGATATGYAAAGAATGAAGTAATGAAAGAGGAAGTCATTGCTAGTAGTAACGACTTGTCACGATCCGAAAGCCGCTCACAAATGCTAAATTGGGGAGCAGAATTCTCCTTTGGCGCAAAACCAATCTCTTGCCTTTTCGAGTGCTCCCAAAAGTCTTCAAAACAAATCGGCTCAAATGTAATTTCATTACAGCCATGTCAAGCATCACATATCAGCAGAATTCTAAAACTACGGAACCAATTGGTTTCACACCGGGAGACCAACATCCGGAGCAACGACCCCAAGGCGAAGGCCTATGCTACAGTAAGAAAAAAAAGTAGGTTGAGGTTACGAAGTAAGGTCAGCTGGTTAAGGAAAGCTCAGCTTATGAAATCGCTTAGCCGTTAAGTTAATTAATGTTGCCAATTAATAATTCGCTGGGGCCTTTAGGAAAAGCCTTTCTAATTGCGAATGTTTATTCATTTTACCATTTAATAACTCATAACCAGATCTTGGTAAATAACTATTTGCAACTTCAGAATTTAAATTTAAAATAGACTTTTCAAGTAATTAAATATTATTTAATCGATGACTTTCGATTGAGGAACGGGGCTTGCCCTAGTATTCTAGTTCTTAATGCTCTGCCCTGCCTTTGATCCCACCCTTGTATTATTATCGTATTCCTAATTATAACAAATCGCCTTTCCTAAATTCCCATCATAATTGGTTCCTAAAATTAAAGAAGTCATTCAATCTCAAAATATTTTTTCTAATATTAATTCATTCCTACAATCACTTAACACAATGTTAGTAGTTCTCTATTAAATATGTATTTTTCCTAATACAATACTTTAGAACACGGACTCCTAATCATTTTGTAGAATAGTTGTTCTCTTTTTAATACGTTTTTCCATATAATTATTTAAATATTATTAATAATTGTTAATATACATATATTTGCATGAAATCATTCATATATACTTATTCATTTATCTTATTACACTCTAATACCAATTTAGTTAGATGTATCGGAAACTATATTTAAAGATATCGCCCCTTTTATGTATATAAGAAATCGTATTCTTATTACAAAAAGAATACTAATAGAGGTCATTCGAGATTAGTATAAAACAATCGTATTCTTATTACGAGAAGAATACTAATAGAGTTCATTCGAGATTAGTAATAACATAACAAAAAATGAGCCTGGTTACAACGTTCAAGAAGACGATCTTATCACTAGGGAAAGAAAAAGTGGTATGATTGTCATCCTTTTTAAATCTCTATAGTTTTCTACACTTATCAAAAATATTTATTTTTTCTCCTATGTCAATTAATATAACAACTTGAAAGAGATTTTTTTAAAAATAATTATTGCATATTCCGTTCTATCAATTGATAAAATACCATGTATCTTTCATACGATTATTATAGAAATTTCATTTTTTATTTTTTTAAAACAATTTCAAAAAGTTAATATAATATACCTGATGTTGTTTAATTTGTTATAGATAAATTCGTAATTGTAAAAATAATATGGAAAGTTTGTAGATTAGTAAAATTATAAAAAAAAAAATTATTTATAAAACATTTTGATGCGGTTAATATGATACCTTCGTGTTTATTTGTATCAGTTGAAACATTATATATTCGATATAGTTAGTTCACACACATGATATCTGTGTGGGAATCAGACATTTATGAAATCTTGTTTTGTATTGTTTGAATATTATAATTGCTTGATAGATATCCATGGAATGAATATAAGATTTAGTAAAACTGATTTTGTTAGTATATTAAATATTTTCCATTCTATATTAAATGAAGTGGTTGTAACTGGCACCATCCTTATGTGGTTGAATGGTATCTATTTTGATATGACTTTTTTTTTAATTTTCTAAATTTTTAGCTATTACAGAAAAAAGTTGTTCCCTATGTGAATGATCTTGAAGATTTTGAATTTATAATCCGTAATGCTCGGGGTGTTACGTGGAAGGTCACTATTGAAGTTGATGGAGATAAAGTTATAGGAACTTCGATTTTATATCTCTGTGTGATACTGATTTATTTTCGAAACTCATGCAATCCAAACTTTGTGTTTTTTTATTACATTAATCATTATGATAGTTAGTTTATTTATTTATATCTTCAAGTTTATGTATCAAATTTTCTTTATATGCTACTTTTGGAACTGGGTGGAGACTTTTTGAGACTCATAATTTCATAACCGAGGATTGCTCGGTTGTTTTTATGAACAACGAAGACCACATTTTTGATGTGATCATTTTTGATGGTAAGGGTGTTGCAGGTATGCATCACTGTGGATTTGATCCAAATACTAATTTGGTTGATCCTGAATTTGAGGTCAAAATTACAAAAACACATCGAGAACGTGGCTGAATTGTAAGCCTTTTGTTATAGACACGATCCAAGAATGTTTTATTATTTTATTTTATTGAGTAAATTATTGACATTATTATTAATTTTTCTGCTTGGTAGGCTATTCCAAAATCTTTTTGGAGAAATTTCATTGTCGCTGATGGGCTTGATAACCTTAAGAAAGCAACTGTTAGACATGGCGATATGCGGTGGAACGTTGATATAGTTACTCATTACGATGATCGTCGTTTTATGCAGAATGGTTGCTTAAATTTTATTAACCATTTGAGTTTGCCATTGAATTTGAAGATTAAGTTTACGCTTTCAAATGTTCCTGAATTGGTCTCCAATCTCATTGTCATTGGTTAGTTTGTATCAAGAAAGTTTTTTTTTTAGTGTCATTGAATCTTTAATGCTCAAGTTTGTAATCTTTCCAATATTTGATTGATGAGATCCAGGCTAGACCGCATTTATTGATATTACTATTTTATTTAATCATGATATTATGGTTAATATTACAATATATTTAGGCTAATTCATTAATTTCATATTGAATAAGCAAATATCATTCAATTAATTTTCATATAATGATACAATTACCTAATATTATATTAGATAATTTCTTATTTTCAATTATGTTATTAGAATTATAAAAATTAAATTTAGTTTTCGGTTTAATTGTATTTATTTATAGGTTTAATTTATCTATATATCTAAATATAGATATTTTTATATACATATATTATCTCAATATTTATTTCAAAAAGATAATGATAAATCATAGATATTTATACAAATTTATTCTCGAAATTCTGAATTTTCTATATTTAATGATTCTAAATATCTTTTCTGATATTAATTGATTCCAACAATTAATGAATTAATCGGGTTCCTAAAATTCTCATTTTAATAGAATAACAAATTAGGGATGTCAAATAATGCTTTTATATGTTTTCTAATATTAGTTGATTGATTAATAAAATCAATCAACGCAAGATTAATGGTTCTCTTTAAATATGCATTTTTTTCATGTATTTATTTTAATATCAAATATCAATTGTATTTATATATTTCATATATCTAGATTCATCTAATCATGTATATTTATAAATCTTATTTATCTAAATATTTAATTCAATAAGATACAAATAAAACATTTATATTTAAAGATTTTTATAAATACTTGACTCAAGAATTTTATGATTGATGCGTATAACAATTGAATGTAAATAATTTCTCTTGATAAATAGATAATGATTAAAAAAGATTTTTTGAATTTTCTATATGTTTAATTTACAACATAAATTAAATCTATTTTGATATTACGGCTAATATATCGAAAATATATATTGAGATGAGATAAATGATCTTATTGAGATTATTTTATCTACAGGAACTTTTAAGAGATCATGGAACATTAAACACTCTTTCTAGATAATTTAATCTATCTCAATAAATTAATTCCAGATTTCATAATTGTCAATATCCATCAAAAGACTTAAATTATCAGTACAAAAATAGCAATTTGAATTATAAATTAAGGAAGTCAATTTTTATATAAATTGTCATATAGCGATTAAATAAAATTAATTGTATCTTAGTAATGTAGTATATTAATTTTAGGTAATTATATAATTACTATATATTATTTGACTACTTAATCACTGATTAAGTCAACTTTCCCCGTAATTATTGTACAATTAGATTAGTTAGAGTCGTTTTCCTAATTATAACAAAATGGCTTTCCTAAATTCACATCATAATTGGTTCCTAAAATTAAGAAAGTCATTGAATCAAAGAGTATTAATTATATACGTATAAGTCATTTTCATTATGGTGTGTTAGAATCCTTTTCCAAATTATAACAAATCGGCTTTCCATATAAATATTTAAAGAGTATTAATAATTGGTAATATACATATATCTGCATAAATTAAATCTATTTTGATATTACGGGTAATATATCAAAAATATATATTGAGATGAAATAAATAATCTTATTGAGATTAGTTTATCTACAAGAACTTTTAAGTGATCATGGAACATTAAACACTCTTTCTAAAAAATTTAATCTATCTCAATAAATTAATTCCAGATTTCATAATTGTCAATATCATCAAAGGATTTAAATTATCAATACATAAATAGCAATTTGAATTATAAATTAAGGAAGTCAACTTTTATATAAATTGTCATATAGAGATTAAATAAAATTATTTTTATCTTAGTAATGTAGTATTAATTTTAGGTAATTATATGATTACTATACATTATTTGACTACTTAATCGCTGATTAAGTCAACTCTCCCCGTAATTTTTGTACAATTAGATTAGTTAGAATCGTTTTCCTAGTTATAGCAAATCTGCTTTCCTAAATTCACATCATAATTGGTTCCTAAAATTAAGGAAGTCATTCAATTAAAGAGTATTAATTATACACGTATAAATCGTTTTCATTAATGTATGTTAGAATCTTTTTCCAAATTATAAAAAATCGGCTTTCCATATAAATATTTAAAGAGTATTAATAATTGGTAATAACATATATCTGCCTGTAATCATTTATATATACTTATTATGTTATCTTATTACACTCTGTTACCAAATTTAGTTTTCCAGATATTATGGGATGACAATTATATTGAGTTTTTGCCCATTTTATGTAGACAAGAAAAATCGTATTCTTATTTCAATAGAGTTCATTTTTGATAATTTTGGGCATTCGCTCATAATTGTTTTATTCTTATAACAAATAGAATAACAATTAATTTGCAGATAATCAACTCTCTAAAAGATAATACAATCGTATTTTATTGATTATCAATTAAAACTAATTATTTATTCTTTTCCTTTCTTGGAGAGTTTATTATAATAATTTTATTTTTTACGAGATTAATGTATTTATCTCTATATATATAGCTATATAGATTTCTACACCACTCACAAAAGCGAAAAAAAATCGGTCATACACTCAAAGAAAAAAACTTTTTTTTTTTTTTACCCAATGGCACCTATCTTTTCATTGGTCAAGGATCTTAATCCTACCAAAACACAGTGGGCACTCAAACTACGTCTTGTGAAGGCTTATGATGTGAATGCATATGGCAAGAATAATGAACTATTCACTTTTAACTGCGTTTTCAAAGATTACATTGTACGATAATTGTACATTCTTTTCTTTTATGTTTCTTTATAAATTTTAATTTATATTTTGATCATATATTAACACATTTAATTTTCAGGGTGATGTTTTTCATGCAACCGTCCCTAAGAATCATATTCCGGATTTTAAGCCCCTGTTTGTTGTAGGTGGTCTCTATATTGTGTCAAATATTATGGTGTTAGAAATTAAAACCATGTTCAGAGTCGGACCAGGAAAATATGGCTTCAATTTCTTTAACCGTACTACAGTTAACAATCGCAACGACGACGCTTTTTCTTCGGATTTGTATATTTTCAAGCCTTTTCATGAGGTTTTTGAGATGTCCATCTCCAATGAAAAAATGCTAATAGGTATCTCTTTTAGTATTTTAAAAAATTACATATTTTTCCTCAATTTATTGATGATATTCGTTTGATCAATGCATCAACACAAATTTGAATATAAAACTATTTTTTTTTTTTTTGCATTAATCTTTGAGTATTCTTAGGTAAATCGTTGCAAATTATAACATAGATATTAATAACAAAATTTATTTTCTTAAATACATTGCAATTATCTTTTATTTTCCAGATGTTATTGGTAGAGTTGTTGTTGCCCAACCAATTCGCACTCTTACGGATGAAAAACGCATCATGGATATTACTCTCGAAGATTTAGAGTCAAGTTTTTATAACAAAATATATTTTAATTAAAATTTAATTATGAATGATTTATTATACAATATATGTTGAGAAATACTATAGAAAATAATTATTTGCAAGTAATCTTACTAAAATTACATATATTGATTGTATGTCAAATAATATTTCCTTTTTCATTAGGGGATTACGACTTTCATGTACGTTTTGGGCTGAATATGCTGATGAAGTTTCTCCACAAATTCCTGTTGGCTCTACTTCTCTAATTATTGTTGTTATACAGTTTGCTCGAGTGAAGGAATATAAAGGTTTGAAATATTTAAAATATAACAAGTATATAATTTTTTAATGCAATGATTAAATTTTTTTTTTATCAAATAACAGAGGATAAGCAATGCCAAAATATTTATAATCTAACTCGAGTGATAGTCAATGGAGATGACCCTCAAATACGAAAATATGTGGAAAGGAACTGAAAGATAGAAATCTATTTCTATATTAATGTTTATATTTCAAAAAAGACTTTATAGAGTAATAATTTTTTGAATATTTTTGTAGTTTATCCAAGAATAAATTTGAATCGAGACTATTAGTACAATATCGAAAAGATCACAATGCTCGATTGAAAATGATCTCATGACTGAATCGGTGGTTCCGAAAATAATTCAACAGTTGTTGGACACTAATGAGGTTATAAACACGTGAAATATAAAAAAGTCTTAGAAATATAAGATTTATTATAACTAAACAAATTGTATCAACACTCCCATATTTCTTGGTTTAATAGGATGGATTTTATTGGACAAACTGTTTGATTGTTGAAGTTGAGAATGAGTCTAACTGTTGGTACTACGCATGTTCCAAATGTTTTCATTCCCTGAAGAAAGAGGATGACAAATTCAAATGTTACAATTGCAAAAATAATCTAGAAGGTGATGGAACCATATTATATTTTTTAATTTTACTATTTTTTTTAGATATAAGTTGGATTTGCTGGTGATGGACAATACTGAAAACACTAACTTTCTTTGTTGGGATAATGATAGTTGTGATTTGATTGGTAAGAGGGAAGATGATATGAAGAAAAAAAAGGTATACACTTTCATCAATTGATATTAGTTAATTTTTTTTAATGATTTAAAACTTTTATATATATATATATATATATATATATATATATATATATATATATATATATATATATATATATATATATATATATATATATATAAGGGGTGGGTTCAAATAGAACCATGTCATTATATGCGAACCTGCGAACTAGTGCTTTTATTATATAACAACAGTGTTTTTATTATACAATCACATTGCTTTAATAGTATTTTCAGTTATATACACCAGTAGTGCTTTTATTAGACAATCGTAATGCTTTTAATCAAATAAGGAAATACACAAAAAATTTGATTCATCCATTTAATTAGATCTAAGGCCCATAATTGACCCTAGGTTCACATATAATGACATGGTTCTCATTTGAACCTAATCCTATATATATATATATTTATGAATAATTACTCAATTTTCCAGGATGCCAATCCTGATGTTGTCCCTCGCAACATTGGTGATTTAGTTGATAAAAAGTTATATTCAAAGTCCAGTGCAAGATGAATAGAGGCAAAGCATGGAAACCTACTTTTATCGTGACCAAACTTTCTCTCGATTCAGAGTTGATTGCGAGATTCGAAAAAACTTTCATTGACAGTGACAGTCAGGCATGATTAAAGTTTTAATCAAATGCTCTTTAAATCATTTATAAGTTGGTATTCATATATAAAAAATATATATTTTTTTTACAGAACTCTGATCAGATTTCGAAGACGTATCTAAGTGAATCAGTTTTCGATAAGGTAATTTGTTATGAATGAATATGATTATAAAGCAATAAACAGAAAACTTAAAGAAGACACAGATTTACGTGGTTCACCAAATTGGCTACGTCCACGGGCAGAGAGAAGAACGGATTTTATTACTGATTAGGGTTACAGATTTCTGATCTCAAAGACCATATTTATAGTATTGAGAGAATACACCAAATTGGCAAGGCCCCGTACAACTCGCCGAAGCGAGAGATTCAAGACATATCAACAAATCTCCACCTTGACTTGAATCTTCCTTGCAGATGCATCATTACAATGCCAAATGAACAGACTCCTTCTTTCTGCCTCAGATTTGCCCTCCTTGGGCAACTAACAGCTTTTGACATTTAGCAAGTCCAGACAATGTCGAAACTTGCTATGTGGGACCGGCTTGGTGAACATGTCAGCAGGATTATCAGCAGTACCTACTTTCATCACCTTGATTCTCTGCTCATTCCTCAGAAAATGATACCTCACATCAATATGTTTGGTCCTCTCATGATGGACCTGATCCTTGGTCAAACAGATTGCACTCAGACTGTCACAAAACACAATAACTTGATCATGATGTAGACCAAGATCACCTACAAGCCCTTTCAACCAAATTCCCTCTTTAGCAGCTTCTGTCAGTGCCATATATTCTGCTTCAGTTGTAGAAAGAGTAACTGTAGCCTGTAGAGTTGCCTTCCAACTAACAACAGAACCACCAAGAGTGAAGACATAACCAGTCATAGATCTTCTACTATCAACATCTCCAGCATAATCAGAGTCAGAGTAACCAGTCACAGAACCATGAGCATCACCTCCATACAAGAGACCAACATCAGACGTACCTTTAAGATAACGAAAAATCCTCTTCACAGCTTGCCAATGCTCCTTTCCAGGTCGTCCCATGAACCTGCTGACAACACTCACATCATGTGCAAGATCTGGTCTAGTGCAGACCATAGAATACATCAAACTCCCTACTGCATTAGAGTATGGGACTCGAGACATGTATTCCTGCTCAGCTACAGACTTCGGTGTATAATCAACGGATAAATGAATATTTGTAGCACTTGGGGTATCAATAGGCTTGGCGGTAGACATGCCAAATCTAGACAAGATCTTCTCAATGTAACTCTTATGTGACACGAAGAGATTCTTATTTTCTCTTTCCCTATATATCTCCATGCCCAGAATTTTCTTGGCAGCACCCATATCCTTCATATCAAACTCAGCACTGAGCAGATCCTTCAGCTTTTGAATATCAGACTTGGACTTCGCATCTATGAGCATATCATCTACATACAGAATGAGATAGATCATGTAACCATCATCTACTTTGTTGTGATACACACAACAATCATGTGGACTCCTGTTATATCCCAACTGGATCATGTAACTGTCAAACCTCTTATACCACTGTCTTGGAGACTGCTTTAGCCCATATAAGGACCTCTTCAACTTGCAAACATAATCTTCCTTCCCCGGAGACTGGAACCCCTCTGGTTGAGTCATGTAGATATCGTCTTTGAGCATTCCATGTAGAAAAGTTGTCTTCACATCCACTTGCTCAAGTTCTAAATCCTGTTGTGCAACCATTGCTAGTAACACTCTGATGGAAGTGTGTCTGACCACTGGTGAGAATATCTCATTATAGTCAACCCCCTCCTTCTGTGTGAACCCTCTTGCAACTAGTCGAGCCTTGTATCTCACACCCTCACCAGATGTGGTTTCTTCCTTCTTCTTGAATATCCATTTGCAAGTGACAATCTTCCTCCCCTTTGGCCGTTTGACCAGCTCCCAAGTCAGATTCTTGTCAAGTGATTCCATCTCTTCTATCATTGCAGTGACCCATTGAGCTGACTCACTACCTGAAGCAGCCTCTCTGTATGTGAATGGTTCACCTACAGATGGTTCTTCCTCTTCTACCTCGTCAGCGACTTGTAATGCATAAGTCACCATATCCTCAAAACCGTATCGCACAGGAGGCTTCACGTCTGTTCTCCTAGCTCTATCAATAGCTATGCTTGTCTGGCGAGCTTTTGGATGAACATCTGAACTTGTACTTTATGCAGTATGATTAACACGAATTTGTCTTGATTTTAGTTAGTATTTTAGTTCGTTTTTATTATTGTTTTCGGTGAAAGTTGGATAGATTAAGCTTATTTTCGTATTTTCTTATCTCCAACTTAATTTATTATATTTTAATTATAACTAATTAATTTTATATTTATTTTAGGTATTTATAAGTATTTGAGTTTGGATTTAGTCAAGGATGGGCAAACAAGTAGAGTTTTAGCGAAAACGGGCCGCGACTTGAAGAATTTGAAGCTGCCGACTTTCTATAACCGTTTTTCATCTGGAACCGTTATAGTATCCTGCCGACCAAGCCTGTCGAGCGCTGCGCACACCTGCCGCCCGCGCCTGCGCCATTCCGCCCGCGTTGACCAGTTTACGTCGGTCGATGAAATAACTGTTATAGAAACCCTGATCGACGCACCTCCCCACGAACTCTCTGTAGCGTCGATCGACGCCCGATCGACGCGACTGTCTAGAAAATGTATTTTTAAGGGTTTCTTGGTACCCAAGACTTCCCACAATTATAAATACCCTATGTACTTCATTTTACATAGACAATCATATTTCTAGGTTTTTAAGGCTTATTAGGGGCTGACAACCCCAACGAGTGCCGTTTAATTTGTAGTTACTGTTGGGATTTTGAAGGTGCCGTCGCGCAGCGGAAATCAAAAGTTTTTAAATAAAAGTAATTTGAATCGAATTCAAATTGTCGACGGTCCATTTTAAAATCAATTAATTCAAACAATGTTTATAATCGCTTTACAAATGAAACAATTCGATTTTCGTAAAATCGAATAAGTATGGTCGGTTTCTATTTAATATACCAAACATATACATAACAATTATATATATATATATATATATATATATATATAATATATATATATATATATATATATATATATAATATATTAATATATCAACTAACAGTATATATATTAAGTCTAATGCATTACTGCATACATTCATATATATATAATATATATATTATATACAAATATTAACATGCATACTATATATATATATATAATACACATATACTGCATGCATCACAACATTTATATATATTAAGCATTACTGCATGCATTCTTATATATATAATAATATATTATATACATATATTAACATGCATACTATATATATAATACACTTATACTGCACACATAAAGGTATCTATATATATAATAGTACACAGCCTTTTACCTCACGGCACGGCGCACGGATCGGCTCGGATGGAGCGCTCGGAACGGCACGGCAGCAGCACTGTCGGGAGCGGCACAGCAGCAGCGCGGCGGAGATTGCGGGCACGCCGGGGTACGGGGTTCTCGGCTGCGGCAACTCGTCAACCGCCGTGTGGAGACGACCGAGTCCGACGCGTCTGCAGCAGCAAAGGCGGCGCGCTTCCGGCCCTTCGCTGCGGATATGCGGCGTCCGGCGATCCTCGGTGCGGAGGACGACAGGCGGCGGCGCTGTCGGGGGAAGTGGCCCGTCTCTTTCTTGGCGACGACCTCACAGCGGGGGCGAGGCGACACGGCAGCGGGCGGCTACGCGGCGGCAGCGATTTGAACAGCACGTCGACAGCGAGTGCGACGCGGAGGCAGACGGGTGCTGTCACGTAGGCGGCAGCGATGGCGCTACTACGAACAACGGCTAGGATGCTAGCGGCGGTCCGGCGAGCGTTCGGAATGGCACGGCGGTGGCGGGTGCGTCACGGCTCCGGCGAATCGGTGTCACACACCGTATTGCCCGACGTACTCGCAACGAGGCACTAGTCTCGTCGTGAGATTGAAAACGACGGAGAAAAACGACGACCGAACGTTTCGGTGGCGTCGGCCGACGGCAAGCGACGGCGGACGGCTTGAGGAGGACGGCGGCTGGGGTAGGGTTTTTCAAAAGTATTTCTGCCGAAGAAGAAGAAAGACGTGTGCTGTCTGTACTTCTTAAACCAAAAAACCGAGCCCCCTGTTTTAAAAACTCTTCTTTCTTTTTCAATTTTTTTTTAATTAAACTCAAGCCCAATTCCAAAGTGGGCTGGCCCAAGTTAAAAAACAAAACAAACCTTTTAATTTAAAACACAAGCCCAATTCAAAATGGGCTCAACAAGGATGGCCCAATTAAAAATAAAACCTAATTGGAATTAAATCATTTCTCACAAACGATAATTTCCGAAAAATATAACAATTATATTTTCACGTCCAGAATAAATTTTTTCGTATTTTTCTCAGTTCATAATCACAATTACGAACCTTAGATTCAATCATATTGACATCTAACTTTGCTAAAATTAACAATTAATTTCTAGCTATCGTTTTCAATAATCAGGAAACACGTGGTGTGACCCTCAATGGTTCAGGTGTAAGCTAGCCGTGGGTTCACAACACATTGTGATTCGAACAACACATTGTTCTTATATGAACTCGTCCCTTAGAGTCCCTGATTAAATAAAACTCATTTTACTTAATCACTGGTCAAACCAGAACCCAACGAATTATGAGAGGCGCCTAGCAACAACGTATCATAATTCCCTAGATACAAATGAAGTGCCTGCAAGAACCTTGTGATATAGCTTATATGTACAGTACGATCCCTTCGCGATCTATGTCCCGATTGAACAAGAGGTATTGGTTCATCGAGACCTCTTTCTAGTTCAATAACTGTGTGTACGTTCTAGGTTTCAAGATAATCCGTTCGTGTGTGACTTAGAGAAACACATTTCTCTAAACACCCCACTATCAGCTCTGGCCAGAGACTCTGAGGATTCATCAACCATCAGAACACACAGGACATCCATGACTTATCATGCGTCCGAATCCCCTACTACCATGCACAGACTTCCCACTAGATTCCCGACTATGTGAACGTTGCCCCTTTTGATTGGCCTCCAAAGAGATACAGAGACAGGTCACAACATAGCCTGTCCTCTAGTGAAGTCACGGTGAGGTCCGGGTCTTAAGGATTAATGTTGTACGCTATACCATAGAAATCATCTACTCGATGAGTGGGAACCACTTAGAGATTTCTAGGTGAGGGAGTTCAGTGAACTCATCTTATGAGCACCTACTTATGTATGTCGATGTCCAGACACCGTGACCGATGAGATGCGGTCCACATACACTAAGTACTAGTCTTAATGGGAAAGGCCTGTATCCTCATTATGGCGTAACCCTTTGACTAGGAACAAGTTCGACGAGTTACATTACGTGCTGGATTATCTCACGGTTCTGCTAGACCAATCCACCGTAATAAAATAACTTCATCAGGACCATACCTATGCAACAAGCATGGGATAAAAGATATGGAATGCCAATATGTATAAAATATATTATTACGAATAAAAACCGATTGTATTACAAGAGAATGGTCAGACCACAGCCACAAGTTGGTCACCTTATTCTAACAGTTACTTCTCATAATTTCTTAGTTTTAGATTAGTTCTTAGATAGTTTAGATAATCTAGATTCAAGATTCGCTTCCGGAACGCTGCAACTTTCATCATAACTTAATTAGTAAGTCTTTAATTTCTTTTGCTTAATTAGTTTTTAATTCTTGCTTGATAGTTTAATTTAGAATAATTATCTTGGTGATTTTGGGTTGATGATTATGATGAGGTTATTATGATGATATTGATGAGATTAATTGGCTGGATTTAACGGGTCTAGAGCCTAGAATCATCGTGAACCATCAATTGGGTTTATCCCAATAGATCGTGGAAACGATTCGAAGCTCTAGAACCCTTGTTTTCAAAATCTTCTCAAAACTCTTAATTTTTAATTGTTCTTCGTTTAGATCAATTTATTGCTTTTACGTGTTTAGATTAGGATTTTATTTTTATTTCGTATTCGTGAACAAATAAACACAAAAGGAACTTCCGAGCCTAGTTTTCCTTGAGAGACGATTCAGTTCAACTTACCAACCTACACGCGATCCCGTTCTCTTTCGGGCGAGCTTTTAAATTTTTGACAAATCTTTATAAGTAGGTACACAAAAGTTCGAATCACAGTAGTATGTTGATCTTCTCCACCTTGGAGTTGTGATTCACTCTCATCGTGAGTGACTTGCAGCTCCACCTGTTTATCAACACTATTATAATTTTTTGCACCAATGAACTTCACAATGGGGTTAAGCATAGAATTCTCATCAAAAATCACGTCCTGCTGAATATAATTCTATTTTCTGAAGGTGACTAGATTCTATATCCCTTAACTCCATCCCCAAAACAAACAAATATACCCTTCTTAGCTCTTGGTTCTAATTTACCCTCACTAACATGATAGTAAACAGTACACCCCAAAAGCTTCAACAATGAATAATCTTGCAATCAATGTCAGTATAAGGACCACGGTTGATCAGATAGCACGCCGTGTTTAATGCTTCTGCCCAGAACTTTCTAGCCAAAACAGCATTTGCGAGTATGCATCTTGCTATCTCCAGCAATGTCTGATTCATGCGCTCTGCCACACCATTTTGTTGCAGTGTGTGTCGTATGGTGTGGTGTCTAGAAATCCCTGCATCCTTGAAGAACTCGTAGAAATCAGACGAACAGAACTCCAGGCCATTATCAGTTCGCAGTCGCTTGATCTTCTTCCCTGTCTGATTTTCTACCAACGCCTTTCACTGCTTAAATCTCTTGAACGCTTCACTTTTGTTCTTCATCATAATTACCCAAGTCATCCTTGAGTAGTCATCAATCATAGACACAAAATATATGTGTCCTCCAATAGACTCAACACATGACGGACCCCAATAATCCTTATGAATGTAGTCAAGAGTCCCTTTGGTCTGATGAACGGCCTTCTTTGGGAAATTGCTGCGATGAAACTTCCCAAACACAAAATGCTCGCAGAATTCAAGATTCTGTACTTTATGCCCAGAAAGAAGATCCTGCTTTGACAAAATTTGCATCCCTCTTTCTCCCATATGACCGAGCCTCATATGCCACAGCCTGGTCATATCCTTAGTCTGAACCTCGGATGATGCAACATCAGCAGAACCTGTCACAGTGGAACCTTGCAGATAATATAAGGTACCACGTTTCAGGCCTGTTAGGACCACCTTTGAACCTTGACAGACATACATAACTCCACCTTCACCTTTGAAACTGAAACCCTTGCTGTCAAGAAGACTCAATGATATCAGATTCTTCGTCATCTGTGGAACATGCCTGACTTCTTTCAAGGTGCAGAATACCCCATCATTTGTCCGTATCCTGACTGAGCCAATTCCAACCACTTTGCAGACTGCACTGTTTGCCATGGAAATATTTCCTCCATCTATCTGCTCATAGGTCGAGAAGAAATCCCTGTTAGGACAAATATGGTACGATGCCCCAGAATCAAGAACCCACACATCATTACGATGAGACTGTCCAGCTGCAACCAAAGCCAAATCTTCTTCAGAATTCGTATCAGTTTATGCCACAGCTGCAGTACCACCGACACCCCCTTTCTTCTCCTACTTCCTCTTCTTCTTAGGATAATCATTCTTCAGTGCCCTGGTTCTTTACAGTAATTACATATGTCTTAGGGTTTAGGACCTTTTGACCCTTTCGGGTTCGGCTTCCCAGTTTTCTTCCCAAATCTCCCTTTTTCTTTACCTGTGACAAACAGTCCCAATGCCTGATTTTCTGTGACAGAGCCAGTTGCCCGTTGACGGTCTTCTCTGTTGTGGAGGGCAGATCGAACATCTTCTAGAGACAGCGTATCTTTTCCAGTAATAAACGATCAACAAAATTCTCATACGATTCAGGCAAAGATACTAACAAAATTAAAGCAGCGTCCTCATCTTCTACTTTAACATCAATATTACACAAATCTAGTAAAATTTTGTTTAATTTGTCTAGATGATCACGAAGGGGATTACCTTCCTGCATGCGTAAACGGAACAGACGTTGCTTCAAGAGCAACTTGTTGGTTAGAGACTTTGTCATGTAGAGACTCTCTAACTTCAACCAGAGAGCAGCGGCAGTTTCCTGATCAGCAACCTCGATGATAACATCGTCGGACAGACATAGCATAATAGTCGAGTGGGACTTTTCTTCTCGAGTATTCCACTCTTCTTCATCTACATCCTTAGATTTAGGTTTTCCTAATAGCGGCGTCCACAGACTCTGCTGCTTCAGCAGAGATCGCATCTTGATCTGCCATAATCCAAAACTATTTCTCCCGGTGAATTTGTCAACCTTTACGTTGAAAGCAGACATTCTCAGTCGGCAAAAGAAACCCTAACGGTGTGGAAATACCCTGATCAAATCGACCAGGCTCTTGATACCAGTTTGTTATGAATGAATATGATTATAAAGCAACAAACAGAAAACGTAAAGAAGACACAGATTTACGTGGTTCACCAAATTGGCTACGTCCACGGGCAGAGAGAAGAACGGATTTTATTACTGATTAGGGTTACAGATTTCTGATCTCAAAGACCATATTATAGTAATGAGAGAATACACCAAATTGGGCTTAAGGCAATATATATCAACAGTACAACTCGCCGAAGCGAGAGATTCAAGACATATCAACAGTAATATATATTTTACTACTCAAGCAAGTTCAATAAACTTTTTTCTTTATTAATATTAATATACATAGTTAGATTATTTAAAGTACTATATGAGTTTGGATCACGATGAAGCATCTTCTTAGTTACATTATTAACTAATCAACTTTTTTTTTTATTAATATACCAAGTTCAATTAATTATTCTTAGGACTATGTGAGTTTGGATGATGATGAAGCATGTTCTCTGGAAAAGACTAATGTGAAGGATAATTCGTATTCCTCCATTGATGTTGATGATTCGAACCTGACCAAACGCAGTCTTGAAGAAGCATTTTTCACTAACGCATCTTTAAAGAAGTTGAAGAAAGTGATCAAGCAAGAAAAGAATTAAACATTATCGTTATTATTAACATTTTGCTTATTTTCATTTGTCGCTTAAATAAATGTTTGTCGAATGTTGTCGGAATTTTGTGATTGGTTTCAAATTTATTTAATCAATAATTATTATTGTTTATAAATTTCATATAACACTACAAATTCAAACTATCAAGAATTATTATTGTTGATAAATAACAAGCTAAAATCAAAAAAGTAATTTTCTATTGTCTACACTAATATATTGAACTATATACGCAAATCAATTAAAATTATCAAACTTCAGAATATATTTATATATCAATCAATTATTTTAAATAACAACACTTATTATTGTTTGAATTAAGTAAATATTAATTAAAATTGATTATTTTATAATACAAATCATTCATATACATTTTTTTTATGATTTATGTAGTACCCATAACTTTAGTTATAAATAAGTATATCTAATAGGTGGTACCTTTAATAATATATAAATATTAAAAAGTGTAGACATTAAAACACCTTTTAAGGAAATAAAGTTATTGTTTTTTAATACATAAATATATGAATATATTATGCATTGTATAGAGTTTTTGTTTACAGTAAGGAAACATTCCTTAATATACAAAAAACCACCTTTATATAAATAATAGCTATATAGTCGGTTATTAGAATACGTCTAATATTGTAATCGTGTGATATTTTATCAATCGATAGATAATATATATTTGAGTGCAAGAAATTGGTTTTCCTTTTCAAATGACCGATTATACCTCAAAAAGAAACAGGTTTTCCTTTTTAACAATATCTAAAAATATATATTTGATTGGTCATCCATATATTGATGAACACAATATTAATTGATTAAATATCTTTTCTAATATTAGTTAATTCCTAAAATTAAGGAAGTCATCCAAAAATAATTAATTGGTTGGTTGTAATTTAATAATTTTTGGTAAAAAATATTACTAATTATTCCTTAAAGATAGATTCTTATCATCGAATATGATTTTATTATTATCTATATAATTTTGAAAACTTCATATTTATTGGAATGTTTGGTAGGATTCTTAATTATAAATTGTTTTTTTTCCAAGACATAATATTATCACTGATTTATAGATTTTCAATTTGCAGATAATTAGTCCCTTTCCTATATATGACAAACCGGCTCCTTCAAATCAAGAAGTCGTTCCATTTCTAAAATCGGCTCCATAAATATTCCCTAAAACCAAGAAGTCATTCCCATCATAATTGGTTCCTAAAATTATTAATTATCATTCAATTTCTAAATATTTATAAGATGACTAATTCACATCCGAATAAAATTGGTCCATTAATTATAAATTATAGATAAATCATTGGTATTAATCATTTAATACTGTATTCAAAAAGATAAAGATAAATAATAGATATTTATAAATATATATAAATACTTATCTCAAATTTTATTTATCCTACTATAACAAATTAATTAGTTCTAATAGGTTTCCTAAATATAACAAATCGGCTATCCTGATAACCCATATCCTAATTGATTCCTAAATTCAAGCAATTCATTCCATTCAATCAAAAGAAATTAATTGTCCGTTTTAACTTGACTATTACCAAATTTATTTTAAAAGAAATTCGGCCATAAAATGCAGGTATATCACTGATTTACCAAAAGAAATTAATTTCCCATTCAAGCAATTCGTATACTTATTACACATTAACAGATTATATATATTATAAATAAATTTACATTATGTAGAAATATATAAAAAGAATAACCAATTTTTGTCATTAAGTTGTCTATAATTAATTGTTAAATACTAAATAAAATCATACCTTAATTAAAAGATTTTAGGATGATAAATAATATATACATCAAATAATAAGATATATCCAAATAATGATTACCCTAATTATTTACATCATATCATAATTTTTCCATATATTAATGAACAATAAATTAATGATTTATCTTGAGTAATTATGTCATATATTAATGAACAAGAAAGTAATCAATCTAAATATCTTTTCTAATATATATGAGCACGAGATT